>PVJD01003992.1:0-147900 GCA_004026545.1 Mormoops blainvillei | reverse complement strand
GCAAATCTTGATGGATATGAAGGGAGAGAACAACAGACATATACTCACAGGGAGGGATTTTAACACCCTTTTGAATTCAATGGACGGATCTCCCAGACAGAAAATCAACAAGGAGTCAGCAGCCTTAAATGACACACTAGGTCGAATGGATTTAACTGATATCTTCAGAGCATTTCACCCCAAAGCAGCAGAATGTACATACTTTTCAAGTGCACATGGAACATTTTCTACGATAGACCACATATTAGGACAGAAAACAAGTCTCAATAAATTTAAGAAGATTGTAATTATATCAAGCATCTTCTCTGACCACAATGCTATGAAACTAAAAAATCAACCACAAGGAGAACACTGAAAAACATGCAAAGACATGGAAACTAAATAGCATGTTGTTAAACAATGAGTGGGTCAACAAGGTCAAGGAAGAAATCAAAATATGCCTTGAAACAAAAGAGAATGAAGACACAACAATCCAAACTCTGTAGGACACCGAAAAAGCAGTCCTAAGGGGGAAATTCACAGTATTACGGGCCTATCTCAATAAACAAGAACACACTCAAATAAACAATCTAACTTTTTATTTAAAGGGACTTGAAAAAGAACAACAAACAAAGCCCAAAGTGAACAGAAGGAAGGCAATAGTAAAGATCAGAGCAGAAATAAATGAAGTAGAATCTAAAAAAAAAATATAAAAGATCAATGAATTCAAGAGCTGGTTCTTTGAAGAGATAAACAAGATTGACAGACCTTTAAACAGAATCATTGAGAAAAAAAGTGAAAGGACCCAAATAAATAAAATTGGAAATGAAAGAAGAGAAATAACAACAGACACTAAAGAAATACAAATGACTGTAAGAAAATATTATGAACAACTATATGTCAAAATACTAAACAACCTGGATGAAATGGATAAATTCCTAGACACACAGAATCTTCTAAAACTAAATCAGGAAGAATGAGAGAATCTGACTACACAGATTACAGCTAGTGAAATTGAAGTAGCAATCAAAAAACTCCCAAAAAGCAAAAGCCCTGGATCGGATAGCTTCACAGGTGAATTTTACTAAACAGTCTGAGAAGAACTAGCACTTCTCCTTCTCAAACTATTTCAAAAAATTCAAGAGAAGGGAAGTCTCCCAAGCTCATTTTATGAGACCAGCATTACCCTAATTCCAAAACCAGATAAAGACATTACAAAAGAAGGAAATTATAGACCAATATCTCTGATGAACACAGACGCTAAAATCCTCAACAAAATATTAGCAAACCAAATTCAACAATGCATCAAAAAGACCATACACCATGATGAAGTGGGATTTATTCCAGGAATGGAAGGTTGGTACAACATTTGCAAATCAATACATGTGATTCACCACATAAACAAAATGAAGGATGAAAACCACATGATCACATCAATAGATGCAGAAAAAGCATTTGATAAAATCCAGCACTGATTATGATAAAAACCCTCAGCAAAGCAGGAATAGAGGGAACATACCTAAATATAATAAAGGCTATATATGATAAACCCTCTGCCAGCATCTTACTCAAAGGGAAAAACTACAAGTGTTCCTTTAATTTTTGGAAAAAGACCAGCATGTCTGCTTTCACTTCTGTTATTCGACATAGTACTGGAAGTCCTAGCCACAGCAATCAGGCAAGAAGAAAAAATAAAAAGCATCCAAATTGAAAAGGAAGAAGTAAAACTCTCTTTATTTGTAGATGACATGACACTGTATATACAGAACCCCAAAGATTCCACCAAGAAACTACTAGGACTAGTAAATAAATTCAGCAAAGTAGAAGGATACAAAATTAATACCCAGAAATCAGTTGCATTTTTATATGCCCATAATGAGCTAACAGAAATAGAAGTTTTAAAAAATACCATTTACAATACTTCAAAAAGAATAAAATGCCTAGGAATAAATCTAACCAAGTATATAAAAGACCTATATTTGGAAAATTATAAGACACTGAAGAAAGAAATCAAAGAAGATATAAATAAGTGGAAGCATATACCTTGTTCATGGATAGGAAGAATTAACATCATTATAATGTCCATGCTACCCAAAGCAACCTATAGATTCAACACAATTTCTGTCAATATTCCAATCATGTATTTCACAGAACTACATGATAGAAATATTTGTTCAATATTTCAAAAATTTATATGGAACCACAAAAGGCCCCGCATAATAACAGCAATCCTAGGAAGAACAAAATTGGAGGAATCATGCTACCTAATATCAAACTATACTAGAGGCCATGGTAATCAAAACAGCATGGTACTGGCATAAAAACAGATCAGTGAAACAGAGCAGAGAGCACTAAAGTAAACCCACACCATTACAGTCAATTAATATTTGACAGAGGAAGCAAGCACATACAATGGACTAAGATAGTTTACTCAATAAATGGTGTTGGGAAAACTGGACAGATACATGCAGAAAAATGAAACTAGACCACCTTCTTACACCACACACAAGAATAATTTCAAAATGGATTAAAGATTTAAATGTTAGACCTGGAACCATAAAAAATGTAGAAAAAAACTTAGGCAGCAAAATCATGCACATTGCTCACAGCAGTATTTTATTTATCAGATATATCTCCCCAGGCAAGGGAAACAAAAGAAAATATAAACAAGTGGGACTACATCAAACTAAAAAGTTTTTACACAGCAAAGGAAAACATCAACAAAATAAAAAGACAACACAAAGAATGGGAGAACATATTCACTGATACATCTGATAATGGGTTAATATCCAAAATTCATAAAGAACAAAACTCAACACCAAAAAATAAACAACCCGATTAAACAATGGGCAAATGACCTGAATAGGCACTGCTCCAAAAAGGACATACAGATGGCCAGGAGACATATGAAAAGATGCTCAATGTCACTAATCATCAGAAAAATGTAAATTAAAACCACAATGAGAAACCATCTCACACCTGTCAGAATGGCTATCATCAATAAATCAACAAACAAGTGCTGGTGAGGATGTGGAGAAAGGGGAACACTTTAGCACTGTTGGTGGGAATGCAGACTGGTGCAGCCACTGTGGAAAGCAGTATGGAGATACCTTAAAAAGTTAAACATGGATTTGCTTTTTGACCCAAGGATCTCACTTCTGGGAATATATCTGAAGAAACCCAAAACTCTAATTCGAAAGAACATAAGCACCTCTATATTCATTGTAGCATTATTTGCAATGCTAAGATATGGAGGCAGCCCAAGTGTCCATGAGTAGATGAGTGGACAAAACAACTATGGGACATTTATACAATGGAATACTATCAGGCTGTTAAAAAGAAAATTTTACCCTTTTCGGCAGTATGGATGGGCCTGGAGAATATTAAGTTAAGTGAAATAAGCCAGGCAGAGAAAGGCATATACCATATGATTTCACTAAGACATAGAATCTAATGAACAAACTGAACTGACAAGCAAAATTGAGACAGACTCATAGATGGAGAGCAGGATGACAGCTAAGGAGGGAGGAGCATAGGAGGTGGAGGGATGGAGCAAAAAGGAAAAAGCACTCATGGACATGGACCACAGTGTGGGGATTGCTGCGGGGAGGGGAGTTTAAGGGAACTAAATGGTAATGAATAAAGTACAATAAAATTATTAAATAAAATAAGCAAAATCCATGTATTTGCAAGCATTATGCCTCTTGAAGACCTCGAAATAAAGAACAAATTGACTGTAATCACAGGGGGGTGGGAGAGGGAATAACAGGGGAAAGAAGGGAAGAGGCATCAAGGAACATGTATAAAGGACCCACGGACAAAGCCAAAGTGGGGGTAGGACTGAGGGTGAGACGTGGGAGTGGGTGGGGTGGGGAGAGTGGTGGGGGGAAAATGGAGACACCTGTACTTGAAAAACAATGAAAAATAAAATAAAATAAAATAAAATAAAATAAAATAAACTCTGCCTCCTGAAATTGTCAGTACCACAGAGAATGTTATGTGAAACCATTTTCTCTATCAACAAAATGAGATCGAATAGTCCTATTTTTTTTTCATGTTCAGTAATTGATGAAATGGGGTGGGGGAAAACCCTTAGATTTTAGAAGCAAGAGAAAAAAAATTGGAGAGAACCCTTTAATGCTTGAGAAACCTCAAAGTGGGAAAGGGGTAGGGCCATTTTGACACATACTCTTTAAAAATAATGATTTTTTAAAAAAAATATTGATCTGAAAGCATGACAAATGTTTACTCCGACTCCCAATACAGCATTAAAAACCCAAATGTCAGGGCGAAAATCTGATGGGCTACAACCTTAGTGGAAGGAAGAATAAAATATCTCATGTGACCCACGGGGTCCTGAAAATACCTTATTTTCTCTTTTTTGCCCTCTTTGTCTTTCTAATTTTTATTCATTCACCTCAATTGTACTCATCTAGTAGAGAGGGGGGAGAAGTCACTTCTACTATTAATGTTGCTAACAAAACTTTGTTACTCTTCAATAAAAGAGATTTTTTTCTTTTTGTTTAAGTAAGAATGACTGAACTTATTAATGTTGTACCTTATGCTTCCAGCAATAGATGCTCAATCATTAGGAGGCTACTTAGAGGTGATGAATCAGCACTCTGTGGAAACAAAGGGTAGCTGTGCCATGCTAAAGAGGTTTTGTTTTTTTTTTTGCAGATCTCACAAATGTTCTTTGTGCCCCAGAACGTATTGATTTCATTAGATGTGCTAATTTAGCAATTCTCTGGTTTGAAGACTATAATTACAACACAATACACAACCTATGTATACAGGCTTATTGCAATGAAAAAACTTTTGCTTTCAATTTATTAACAGCAAATGTACACATTTTTTTCCTGCAAATGCTAGTTATAAATCTACCTTATATACCCACAAGGCTCTGTTATTATAGAGTCTTTTATTAATAAACTAAACAATTTCGTACAGTATTAATGAGTGAGTGCTTATCTCTTGCTCTCTTTTATGGTTAAAATGTGAAGAAGAACTGGACAATTTATCTAAGCATGTGGATAACTAAGGTACATGACAGTTTTAATAATTAGGTTCCATCTATCTCTATTTTCACTGATGAAAAAGTGTTACACTTGATTTTCTCATTTTCATAGCTGTATCAGAGTTCAGAGAAAACAAATCAAACATAGTAATATGATAATAGAGCTGAATTATAGAACATTTTCACTGTAAGTGGATTTTTACTGCATTATATGTACACTGTGTTTTTGAAACAATTACTAAGACATGAGGAATAAATTAGGTTGTTCTTGTTAATCTTTTAGAATACAAATTTTATTTAAGGCACAGCTGCCTGTTTGTAAATGCTTTCTCCCTTGCCACTCTATGACAACTTTTTCTTAGAATCGGTTGCATACCTACCACGTGATGGTTACTGCACAAAGAAGTTCCTTTTTGTTCTTACTACTTAGCTAGATTTATTGGGGATGCAGGGGTGCTAGTGGAGGCATGTGTGTGTGTTTGTGTGTGTGTGTGTGTGTGTGTGCTGCCCTCTACTGGACTTGATCCCTAAATAAGTATTTGGGAGTTTGGTGGGGTTTTCTTTTTCTTTTTAAAATATTTTTAATTGCTTTTTTATTACCACTTATCTTCCTTATCCCCCCTTGCTCCCATGGTCACAATACTGTTGTCCATATCCATGAGTTCTTTTTCCTTTTTGTTCAATCCCTTTACCCTCCAACACACCCCTCCCCCACCCCTTTAGCTGTCATCCGGTTCTTTGGGTCTGTCTCTGTTTTGCTTATTAGTTCAGTTTGTTCATTAGATTGCACATACGAGTGAAGTTATATGGTATTTGTCTTTCTCTGACGGGCTTTTTTTTCTTTAAGAGGAAAGAGGAGAAAAACATTTTTGGAAGACTGTTTTTCTTCTTTATGTTACTTATTATTTGGGGGGGGGTGAGTAAGAATTGCATTTTATGTAGCCCAGGAGTCCCACAGTCTAGCTCCTTATACATAGTATTTGCTCAACAAATGTGTGTTAAATAAATCAAGACCTTATCATAATTTCTTTTCTTTTCCTTGATAGAGGGAGTCTGTATTTACTTAACCAAAGAACATTGCCTCAATCTTGGAATCTATGACAGAGTCAGGAAGAAACCCATAAATCTTAGAGATAGGGCAGGTCTGTATTAAGACTCCACATGTGAGTAAAAACTTTCTTTGCAAATTTCAGTATTAATGATTTGGTATCATATAGTTAGGTTTAGGAATCTGGAAACAGGAAGAAGAGGAGGCACTTACATATCTGCTAAAAATTTACCCAAACGGACAAAAAAACTTGAGACAGTGAATTGGCAGTGAGTAAAGCAAGTGTGTTAAGGAGAGAGATTACCCTTCATCATGTAACTTGTATTTTCAGCCACATTGCAAATTTCACCTCTCTGAAACGCTACCATCAAACAACAAGCAAGAGAGAAAGCATTTTAGGAGTATGCTCTAGAACAGTGTGGGAGAGATGGCTAATTGCCTGGTGAAATCCATTTGTACCATTCACATGGTGAAATTTTAGTGGGAGAATGGCAGATGTAGCCCTCTATCTATATCAGTCACCAACTGGTTCTCACTAATGAAATGAGACTGGAAGTGAGTAGAAATGAGTGGCATTTCTACTCATCTTTTAAGAAGCTGGTGCACCCTTTAATCTTCTCTTTTCTTTTCCACTGGTTGCAGCTGACAATAGCATGGCACAAGATGGAAGGAGGCTGGGAACCTACCTGCTATATTCATGAATTAAATGGCATACTAGTGAAAAAGAAACAGTTTTTGTATTAAATCTCCAGGATTTTTTTTTGTTACAGTAGCTAACATTACTTACCAAACTTCACAGAAATATATATTTAGTATATTCTTCTAGGCTATACCTATATGCTATCCTACTAATACTAATACGATACTATAATACTGATATTGTACTGCATTGTACTGTGCTATAATGCTAATACCAGTACTTACTGTGTTATGCTATATGCTATGCTATGCTATACTATACTGATATATTAAGGCAGAAACGTGTATCTTTCTGGAAGACACCCAAATAAAATTCTTCAAATTAAAACAAAAACTTTGGTTAGTTAACTAGAGGACACATGTCTTAGGACTATTCAATAACAGCATAGCCCCTGTCTGTACTGGTCAGAAATGTTTAAATTGGGTTGTGGTTCAAGGAGGGAGTGACTACAAATAAAAAAAGCAAGAACTAAAGACACAAGAATTTTATAATACTGGATATATCGATGTCTTGGTCTGAGTAACAGTGGGGCATCATTGAAACTGTTAGTGGCGCCTGGACCTGAAGGGAAATGGGGAAACTAATGCTCTTACTTTTGTGTTAATTCATCATGGAAAAGCCAATTTCTACCACTACTGTATAACCGACAAAATCAGCATCTTTATCCTCAGTGGACAACATGCCAGTAGTTTTAGGGTATCTTTAATTAATTAATAACTCAGCTAATTAATTAGTTAAGTTCGTTTGTTATCTTGATTAATTTTGTAGTGAACGAAGATATTTGACTCTGCTTTAACAAACCTGATACTGTGAGAAAACCCAATAGTGTATTTTGCAGACTGTAGCTGAGATAGGCCAGAGGGAATGTCTTGACCCATGCAACATGCAAAAAAAACCTAATAATGAACGAGGCTATAATGGAGTTCTGATGCATGCACTTTAGGTCCCATTGTTATCATCCTATTTCAATTTCTAAGGAAAAAAAGGGTAGATTAACCCTCACTTTTGGGTTAGAAGTTGCTCAGACATATGATGTTTCTTTTTCTCTTTTTGTCATATTTTATTGTACATTTTCCCATGGGCTCTTGAACAAGACCATGTTTATTAATCCAACAAAGAAATGCATGTAATGATGATCACCTACTTCTGACCTAGAAGTACTTATTTTATTGGTACAATGAAGTTTTATAGTTTCAGAATATTTTTGCTCTTAATTTCTCTTAGAGTCCAGGGTTTTCCGTTTCATAAAATAAAAAGAACATGTTGATGCAAATCCACACTCCCAGAGTCCTTGGCCTTTCCATAGCATTTTGAAATTCTCCTCCTGTTTCAGTTGTCATTTTCTGGCCCACTAAAATGTATTTTGTTGGAATTTTGCCTTATCAAACACTGCTTGAAGTACACTGGCCAATTGTTGAATCAGAGGGATCTTTTTATAATTTGAAGAAGGGAATTATCATGGGTTATAATAAAGTTTGACCTGTAGACACAGACAGAAATGTGTTCATGATAGCTTTGTTGTAATGCTGCCAGGAGGCAAGGCTATAAACTAGATAACCTCCTGAGGTTCCCCATAACTCCATAATTCCACGATACTAATCTCTTTGAGTAAAGCCAACATTTTTATTCCTCCTTTGAAGATACTGCTACCTTATGATTTGGAAATATGCTTCTCTTTGTTCTTGAGATATCAGAAAGTATTATCAAAGAACAAAGTGGACATTTTTAGAAAATTTGTGAGCATGAGGTCCACTTTATTTTTATAAAAGAAAGTGGGAAGACGGAACAAATCTGTGGTTTCCAAACTTTATTTCGATTTTATTTAATTCAATAAACAAATACTGAGTGTCTATTTATTTGGCAGGTACTGTGCTACAAAAAATGAAGAAACAGGGTCTGGCTTATTTCACAGGTTTGTTGTGAAACAGATCACAAATATGCGCAGAACCTGACTTTATAGGAGGCCCACAATACATAGTAGTGATTATTGTCAGTAATAGGACGTTCCTGGACAACTTGAAAGAACTTTGAACTGTCACCTTTGATTGATGTCAAGTACTCAGTGCCTACAGAATGTTGTTCTGAATGGACCTACATGGAAGACAATGTTGAGACTGCAGCAGACCTGGGTTTGAATCCTGTTTACATCCTCGCTACATCACTCAGTGTCAATTTTTTTATTTAGGACTGTCAGCTCCAAATAAAGTAACTAGGTCATGACAGGCTCCCATTCAAAGGAAATGATGGCTCCGATTAAAATATTCTCGATTTTTTCAGCTGGGTCCTCCTCAAGGCAGAGCCTGAATCGGAGCCTTGGGTGTAGGGAGATGACTTGGGAGGTGAGTCCAGGGACTGGGCATGAGGGTGAGAAATGGAATAGGGAAGGAGGGAAACTAGTGTCAGTGGTCGAGCTGGCCGCTGCTACAGGTGACATATTCACCCTTGTCAGACCTTCTGGAAAGCCTAATCTAATGTGTCTCCAAACTGTCTAAAAAGGGAAGTGTATTAGTCAAGGTTCTCCTGAAAAACAGAACCAATAAGATATAAAAGGAGACTAAATATGAAGGATTGGCTTGCACGATTACAGAGGCCGAGAAGTCCCACGATCCGCCGTGTGCAGGCTGGAGACCCAGGAAAGCCAAGTGTGAAGGCCTGAGAGCCAGGGGAACCGATGGTGCACACCCCAGTCTGAGGGCGGGAGCACATGAGATGAGATGAGATGAGATGAGATGAGATGAGATGAGATGAGATGAGATGTGTTAGCTCAACGGCGAGGCAAGAAAAAGGTGAATTCCTCCTTCCTTTGTCTTTTTCTCTATTTAGGCTGAGAATGGATTGGCTGATGCCCACGGCATTACAGAGTGCAATTACTGAGTCCACCGATTCAAATGCTAATCTCATCCAGAAACACCCTCATGGGCACATACAGAAATAATGTTTAATCTGGGTCCCCTTGGTCAGTCGAGTTGGCATGTAAAATTAACCATTTCAGGAAGTGTTTATTCAGCGGCTCCCAGGCAGCAGCATCAGGAAGGGAAGGGTGTAGGTCTCTGTTCAGGCTTGGGGTGTGGCACCAGAGTGAAGCCGAGGGCTCGGAAAACTAGTTGTTACAGTGGCTCCAGCAAGGGGCAGGGTCAAAAGAATAGGGAATGGTGAATAAAGATGTCCACACTGCGTGCTAAGTTAGGAAGAGACACACACCTGTGAAGTATATTTAGAGAAGTTAATAAACTCAATTTAGAGGAATTTAGAGGAATTGATTTAGAGGAATTAATAAACTCAATTTCAAGTGGGAGTTCAAGGATCTGCTGGTCACAGTAGGCATGTTTCATTTGTTCCTGCTGCAAATCCTTTGAACCCTGTTCTCATATCACATCAGCAGTTGGGGTTTGGAGAAATGAGAAGGTAGAAGGTTCCCAACCTTGAAAGGTGATAAAAACTGCTGGAGTGGATCATTTTCACTGTCTCCTCCCACTTTCCAATATTGTGTCAACCATTCTCCTGAAGCAGAACTCCAAGAACAGAGCTCGGTTTTAAGTTAGTCGGCAAATCTTTAAGTAGAGGAGGAAAGGGACATGAAGATGTCTTGAATTGTAGCTGTACTCAGAAAAGGGTCCTCTTTACTAATTTTTTGAACCAAAACATTGTTTAATCTTAGCAATTGGTGGGAAATGATTTTAAAAAGAGAGAGATGCATTCTACCCTCCCTCCTTCATAGCTATTAGAATTCACATTTATAGCAACTTTTTGTCCTCTCCAGAAGAAAACCTTTATTCACCTGTAAGAAGAGTCAGCGTAATGTTAGCCGTTGCAGGTTTCCTGGTAAGCTGCTATCAAAGCCTTCTGTATTTCTATAGTCTGTAAGTGTGAAGGCAGAAGTTTTGGCATCAGAAGCAATATTTACAATGAGAGAAAATTTGAAGCTGTCACCAAACTGCCATTCAGCTTTGCTTTGAATACTGTAGAAAAGGAGTAAAAATCCACTAATAAGACATGCTCATCATTTAAAAATAATCTATTTAAACATATAATTATATACGTCTGAGTAGCAAGCACATCTAACCTAAACAGCGAAAGAGTCACGGTCTTCCATTGGTGAAAAATTTAAAAGTGGTAGGCCTTATTACTTAGTAAGAACTTAAGATCTAAGGATTGGCTGAAAATAGTGAGATTCGAATGTGCCCTAAATTTCTACAGTTTAACAAAATCTTCCATGATTAGGTTACTTGGACTTTTAGAGATTCTCTTTCAAAAATACATACAAATCAGCGATCATATCATAGGTCTGCTTTGACTAACCCAGGAACCAGTCTATCAAAACAGACGGTCTCGCGACAGACAACAGCATGGTGATTACCAGAGGGGCATGGGGGTGGGGTGGGGGAAGGCAAAAGAGGGTAAAGGGGGAATAAAGAGTGATGGAAGGAGGCTTGACTTGGGGTGATAAACACGCAGTACAATATACAGATAGATGGTGTATGGCAGAGTTGCATCCCTGAAACCTATACGATTTTATTAGCCAATGTCACCCCAATAAATTCAATAATAAAAAAGATGAGTTTGAATTAATTCTTAATTAGGAAGAAAAATTAAAAATCCATAGTTGTATTAATGACAGACTGGTAGAACATACTGAACTTTAGCAGTCGGGATGCTTCATTTTCCTCTATTCCCAGACGTCTGTTGTCTTCCTCCACACTACGGGAATGCATCGGCAAAACTCAGACATTCAGTCAGAAGATGGAATACTGAAGTGCCCGTGTTCATTATTGTTCTGTTGACTTGAGAATGAGAAACAGTTTTCTGATTCTCACAATAATGAGTCAGAGTTCTCATTTTAAGAAACTTAAGTGAATATTCTGAAAAAATGCTGAGTGAATTAATGGCAATTCTAGGTTAATCAGCAATGCCTGTGTCTGCACAGAATTATTAATTCATCTCTTTTAACTGGAATAATTGGTCACTTCCAACAACAGACTTGAAAGATTTTTAAGGTCATAAATGAAAAAAGATGAACATTGTTTACATGCATTACATAACCACTGGGACTGAATTTTCCACTGTATTGACTAAATGACCTAATTAAGAGCTAGGTTTAGAGTCTGTCTGCATAAGAGTGACCTTCCGAGCCTAGTCTGCACATGGGAAGTGGAAGGCCAGTGTCCCATGACATCTGTTTTGTGTGAGGACAGGGCCCTGTTTTGGTAGACAACCAGTTTCTTTTCTTTAATGTTGTTAATTGTGTCTACGCTGGTGTTCTCCTTTTATTTCAGAAACATTGCTGCTTGTTATGTATCTATATACACCTGGGAAATGACATTTCTAAGACTAAGCATGGTACTTCCTTGGCTTTTTAAGATTGGTCAAAAAGCCTTCCGTCTCCTATAATTTTGGAGTGCAGTCTGAGTAAACTGTTGACCTCATTTTAAGAGCTGTGTCTCTACCAGTCCATCACATGGGAATGGCAAATGAAATATTTAGGTGGCGTTTTTGGAGAATTTCACCCATTTGGATATTTTTTATCTCCTCTTTTAGACAAAACCTCTGAACACATAAATGTAGATGTTCTCTTAAACTGGGCACATTTAAAAGCTGAGCCATATACTTTCAAAGTGAACTGGTAGATTAAAAGAAATACAGTATTGTGTTTTCCTCTGGCACTACTTGTAGGGGTTTCATCTCCCTTCAGACCCATGTGTACGTGTCAGGAATTGGTTATCAGTTCATTGTTATCAGCCTCTTGGAAGGATTCATTAATTTTATAACACAACATCTCTTTACAGTGAACGGTTCTGCAAACTGGGAGCTTCGTTATTCAGCCTGAGCCTGTGCATTGTGCTGAGGGATTCTTTGGGGATACAGTTTTGTAGGATGAGATGACTTTTATTTTAAATAACCTACACATCTGTTCATGCAGTGTCATCAGTAAAGCAAATAATAAGCCACTCTCTATGAAACCTATAAAAGGCCCTCCTCCCCATCCTGCGCTGAGGCATAATCCTCCCCAAAATCAACTCTTATTCAAGCCTAAGAAAATAGTGTAAGTAAATTACCATGGCTATTAACGTGTCACACCATAGAAGGAGAATAAATAAGGATGCCTGAGAGAGGGACCCGACAGATCTCTCGGAGCTTTAGTTTCCACTCAGTGAAATGGGGCAACAGTGCCTCCCTCACAGAACTGGCATAATACTTGCATGAGGTAGTATATGTAATGGGTGAATGGACACCCTCAATTGTTGGTCAATACTTCAATCAGCAGTTTTATCAGAATACTTTGTGTTTCAGGTCATAAAAACCCAACTCAGATGGCTTAAGAAGATGATTTATATGTCGTATTACAAGACATTTGGAGGTAAAGCAGCTCCAAGGTTGGTGAATTCAATAGTGTGGTGATACCTGTAGAGAGCCGGGTTCCTCCAACTTTCCACTGGACCATTCTTAATCTTCTTCTTGGGCTAATTCCTTTCATAAGATAGCTTTTATTAGTTTGGGGGATCATATCTTCATGAAGAAATGTCCAGAGTCAGAAAATGGGACATTTTAGGTCATATGTCACTTTTAAGTGTTTAGGTTCCATCTGTCTCCCTCATCAGTAACTTGACGACAGTTGTGTCCTATGACCATACTTCCTGCCCTCTAGTCACTGGGGGGAGAAATGGGATCATCATGATCAGCATAAACCAATTGTGATTTGTCCCCTGAGCTGGGGACTGGAGAAGGGGCTGGTGTCCCCTTCCTTTGGGGCACCTGGATGTGCCTACTTGATTGAAGTCTAGGTATTGTTACCAGTATTTAAAGTGAGAAATAAGCATTGGACAGGCAACCAATAGTCTTACACAATACACAAGTATTATCTTAAACTCCATGACAGAGTTGTCATGGTACCAAATGCCGAGAGAACACAAAAGTTGCTTCCATAGGTGTAAGAGCTGAATTGGCAGAGACAAGAGATTTGAAGCAAACTCTAATGGACATATAAATCACTTGGGGATCTTACGAAAATATAGATTTTCATACAGTAAGTCTGGAATAGGACTGAGACTTGGCATTTCTTACAAGCTTCCATGTGATGATGATGTTGCTGTTGTAAAGTCCACGCTTTGAGTAATGAGGGCACAGACCCTATGTGAAGCTAGCCGTGTAGGAAGAGTGAAGGCTGAGTCATTCTGGAGTGCTTCCCACAGCTGGCAGGATACTGTGTGGGCCCTAAAGCTTGTAGTATTTTGACAGATGGAGGAGACAAAATGTATGCTTTGGGATCTTTTATGAAAACATATTTTTTAACTTCATAATGCCAAGGAAAATAATGTGGCTATTAAGATACCAAAAGAGAGTATCGATTTTCTAGACTAAACATCAGGCACACTGTACAGGAAAACCATGGCTCTTAGGATCACCTGCTCTTCTTTCCTTTGAATCTTAAAGCTTGTAAAAGAAATAGACATAGTAACAGCACACCTGTATCCCAGAGTAGAATTGCAAGCTAGATGAACTCAGCCAGAATTTGAATATATTTTTACAAACAAGAGTGGACTTTGAATTAACCTCTGATTTTTGGGGGGTGTTCCTTTTACCTCTTAAGGCCAAAACAAAACAATGCCACTGTGTTAATGGTTGCATTTTTTTCTTTGTTAATGCTATTTGTTTTATGAATAAGTTAAATGAGTCACTTCTTAGACAGTCAAGAATGCAGTAAGAGAAATTAAAAAATAAAAACAAACCCAGTGAATATGTTCTTAAAACTAACTTCCTCTTAAAAAGTATGGATATATGTAGGTAAGACTGCAATTACAGTAGTTGATGTTGACCAGTCAACAGGACCACTGATCTAGACACTTCGATGTTCCTGAATTATAATAATGCAGTTTTTCTTTTGGGGGCATAAGTGGGGATTCCCTGCAATCTGCAGAAAAATAAAGTGGTCAGAGCTTAAAAGGGAGGAGGTATAGTTATGGGATGTCATCGATTATACAGCTAATTTGCAGGCTGTTACTTGAAAAGCATTTTTGCCCTCTCCTGCAAAGGCCAGGAGGCTGGCATTTAGGAATATCTGGGAGGCTGTTTCATTTTTACATGGATTAAAATGAGCAGAAACTGGAAGCAGAAAAATAGAAGAGATCCTAGCTCCAAATTCTGGGTTATTCTGCATTTGGTGGCTCATACTTGGAACACTATATGTTATTATTATGCCATGTTGTTGATTGAATGAAAAAATAATAGGATTTGGTCATCAAAATAAATTAAGCTTAGGGGATTAGGATGCTAGCTCCGGGATTTTGATGAATTAACTGTATGGCTCTCAGTTTCCTGACTTGCAAAATGGGAGAGTTGAAGTAGATAGTGTTTCGCATACCTGCTGAGTGTCACAGTAATCTGAGTTTGTTAAAAACACAAATTCCTTGGGCCCACTTGACCCCTGCTGAATTAGAGTGCTCCAAGGTGGGGCCCAGGGAATCTGCATTTTTAAAAGGCTCTGGGCTCACTCTCACAGAGCACCCTCTCCCAAGTCAGAGGATCTTACATTTGGAAATCAATGTGCTAGAAAATCTTTTAAGATCCACTTCATCCCCAAAGCCTATGATTTTAATGCAACAGTTAGAGTGGTATTTAAGGAATCGAGAATGATGGAAAAGGAAATTATTTGGATAACTATAACAATAGTATCCTTAGATGATTAATTTACTGTGAAATGGTTTTCACAGTGATTGGGCTCCCAGGATTTTGCCTCGTTGTTGCCCTCACCTCATCTTTGCCTTTGGGAATGCCCACGCATCCAAAGCTAAGCTGACTTGGAGGCAGAAAGGGGGACCACCATACTCGTAGTTGCACTCACAGATCCTAGTCCGCATTTATCAAACGCAATTAAAAACAGTAGGGTTTCCCAGTTAACATTTGGTAAAACTCACAAGAGAGTGTTGTTTTGCTTATTGCTTTGAGAGGCCTGTGGGGGAGGAAACATGTTTTGACCGAAGTATGGTCTTAAATCTCCGAATGTGAAATTGTGTAATGGTTTATGCATCAATGTTGGCTCTATAGCACTTTGTGGTCACCTCCAAAGGCCACTGAAAGTAGGCACTCTTCTTGAGTCCCTTCTTCATTGGCTGCTGTGGCTATATTTCTTAAAAGGACTGGACCTTTTCTTAAAAGGATGACACATTATTGTTGTAGTTTTGTATTTTGTTTGTTTGTTTGTTTTTGCCTCACTCACTGTTAAAAAGGTGTTCTCAAAAAGTTTCATTTTGTGGAAATACATCCAAATCCTGTGAGGATTTCTCTGTACTTGTGCCTTTAAACCAGGCCAAACCCCAGTCCACCTGGCTGGTACCCAGAAGGAAGGGGCTTTGCCAGCCTGGCTGGCTTGTGTGTTTATGACAATTATCCTGCCCCACCCCTCACTGTCACATCCCAGTTGTGTTAGCTCCTTTCACCTCTACTCCATGCCTGCATTTTCCTGGCTCCTGGCCATCTGCCTGTGCCATTCTTAGTCCTGAGGACAGACTTGGATTCTGTGTATTATTTTTGTCTCTCTTTCATAGACCCAGGCTGTACCTGACTTACTGTATCTGCTACTTCAGGCAACCATCTGCTGAAGAAAATTCCAGCCACTAATATTAACGTCCCTATATGTCTATCTATTTTCCTCACACCTCCCTAACATTTCCCCTCTCTGTTTGTTCATGGAGATTGTTGTATGAGACAAATTGTATTTGTCTTCTTTGAGATCTCTCACAGCATTATGGAGCTAACAGTATATATAACTCCCGGCCTCTCAAACTCCAACATGCAGATGGAGGGTCTTATTAAAATGCAGATTCTAATCCAGTAGATCTGGGATGAGCTTTTCTAACAAGCTCCTGGGCGACAGTGTTGATGGTCTGTGAAACATTTTTTTTACAGCAAGAACATAACTGATCCAAGAGGCAATATATTATATATCAGGTGTTTTCAACCTCCACTCTATTGACATTTTGGGCCAGATAATTCTTTGTTTTGAGGCTCTGTTCTGTGCCTTATAGAATATTTAGTAATATCCTTGGTTTCTACCCACTAAATTCCAGTGGTGTTCTCCCTTCCCAGTCCTGACCATCAAAACTGTATGTATATCTTCAGATTGCCAAATAGCATCCCCTGGTTGAAAACCACTGGTATAGAGGTTATTATTAAAGGCTCTGGGTTAAAATGCTTGAATTCAAATTCTGGCTCACCTATTTCCTGGATAAGTGGCCATGGACAGTTTACTTAGCTTTCCTGTGCCTCAGTTTTCTCCTCCATAAAGTGCAATGATAATAATATTTACATTAGGTATTTATAGAGTTGCTGGGAGGATTAAGTGGTTAAATATCCATGAAGTGCTCAGAAGTCTACACATGTCAGGAAATTAATAAATATGAGCATATACTATCAACACTTTCTTTTGCGCTGGCCTTCTCATTTACTCTCTGAGAATGTACTTTGATCAATTAAAAATATAAATTTTACATATACTTGAATTAAAACAATGTAGTTTATTTGCTTATCCAGATTAATACTGAAAAAAAACCCTCAGCTCATTAAACATACATCTTGGCATTTTGTATTGACTTAATTCAGTTAATCATGATTCTGTACTCACCACCTCATTAATGCCACTTCAATCTAAACAGCAACGGGGGGTGATAGCATGCCTCTGTATCCGACTCTTACAGAACAGCAGCTAATCTAATCACCACACAATCTAAGGAATTCTGAGACTTTGGATAATTGTCCTGCAGTCTCCCAGCCTCCTCTCCGTGCTCACTGTGTACATCTCTTCTGCTTGCAATAAACATAATAATATTTACCAGGTTGATAAGGCTATGACTTGATTTAGTTATTCATGTTCCTGAATTTAACACTTAATTAAAACCACCTGTTTGCCCGGTAGGGTTCTTTGGAAGTCTTTCCTTTCATTATCAACACTTTCTATCAAGATTATTTAGTAATTTATTTTAAAGCTTTCTCAATATCCATACTTTAGATGACTAATTATACTGTGAATGTGAGAAATGAAAGTTCCTAGTTCTTCTGGTGGAAGAATCATTTGACTTATTTAAGAAATAAATAGATATAGTCTGCTTGGATAGCATTGGCTCTCTGCACAATTTTATCATGTTATAGTTTGAAGATATCTCTAACAATATCTTGGCTTTTGGGGAGTACTTATTTTCCTTTCATAGAATACTGTGTTTCCTATCTGTTTACATTTTCATAGCAAGAAAAGACTAATTTGCTGCCCTGCCTCCTATCCGCTTTTACTTATTAGAATGACTGTAAATTCAGAGCTGATGAAAAGTGTTACACTGATAGCACTGCTCTAGGAAGCCACAGAGAGGGAGAGTAAACCTTTACCTCACTTCCTGCCCATAATCTCTGGCCAAAACCCGGAAGGTGCATTTTTAGAAAGGGGAGGCTAATTTGCGGTCTGAGACAGTCACTCTAAAATTTCCTTGAAAGCCCCAATTAGGAAGCAAAAATGTACACTAAAGAGGAGTTTAATTCTTTAGAGTCGTAATGATTAAAAGAGAAAACACCTTTGGAAAAAGATACTTTGTATTTAATAATTACCTTTAAACTCTTAGGAAGGGGGAGTTCCCTTTTCTTTTTAAGTCTTATGCTAAAGTCGAGATTAGCTTCTTTTTTGAAAAGGATTTTATTTTATTTACTTATTCTTAGAGGGGGAAAGGAGGGAGAAAGAGCGGGAGAGAAGCATCGGTGTGTGAGAGAAACACAGCTAGGCTGCCTCTCACAAGCACCCTGATGGTCACCGGGCCACAACCCAGGCATGTGACCTGACCTGGAATCTAACCGGTGACCTTTAGCTTTGGCCATACTGGTCGGGGCCATGGTTAGCTTCTTAATGGTCCCGAGGAGTTAACCAGGATGGAGAGCCATCCTCAAAACAATGTGGTTTTGAAATTGATTGTAAGAAATGGGACTGTTTGGATTGAACAAGAGAATTAGGAGTGGCCCATCATGATTATCCTAAAATATTTAAAGAGCTGTTATAGCAACTCTTTCAGGTATTAGGCACATGGTACACATCTCATGTAATTCCTACAACAATTTGAAGCATTGTATACGGTTATCATCCCTATTTTACAGATAAGGGAATAGATTAATTGTGGTTCAGGGTGGAGACAGGGCTTCACCCAGCTCCATCTGCTTTTAGTGCCCTTTTTTCTCTACGACATTTGTAGTTCTTTTTGTGAATGGGGATTAGGTTGATTCTCATGCTACGTTCAACTGTTGAAAACAGATCCATTACCAATGGGTGAAAGTTTCAGAGTGCATATTTATGTTCAGTATGTCTAAATTTAAAGTAAATCAATTTGAAGTCATCTATTTTCTTTGTTAAAGAATTTAGAATTTATTCTTTATCAGTAGGGAGCCACTAAAGTGGTTTTCAGCAAGAATATGTTGGATTTGGGGAAGGTAGGGAAAATAAGTTTATTATTGTTTTAGAAGATCGTTACAACAGTCTAGGTAAAGGATGACAGGGTATGAATTCTGGGCAGATGATGAGGGAGGGGATAGAGAATAGGAGACCTATTCCAGAGGTTCATAAAATGTAGGCAGGAGAGACTAGTGACCAGCTGGATGTGGTGGGTGAGGCAGAAGAGAGAGTCAGCATTCCCTCTGAGGGCTCAGCTTAGGAGACTGAGTGCCTGGTGACGCTATAGACCTGGACAGGTCAGATAGCTTATGAAGAGAGACTGATCTGGGATCATGGGGAGGGAAGTAACGGCTTTTGTTTCAGACTTACCACGTTTGAAGTGCTTATGCCACATCAAGGTAGAGATACACTTTGGGCTGTTAGAAATGAGTTTAGAGTTCGGAAGAAAGGTCAGAGTTGGAGAATGAGTTGTGGCCCCTTCCTTGGGAGCTATGGGAGTGGATGGGAACTCCCCGGGAGAGCAAGAGGAGTGGGAAAACTAGAGAGCTAAGGATGATTAACAGAGTAGTGGTGTCTGTTCCAGCCATTTAGCAGGTGGTTGCTGGGGGAGGGGCACCACAAAGAGAAAATTAGATAATCGAGCCTCAAATCACAAGGGAACATGTTGTTGTTGTTTTTTTTAGATAGTCTGCTAAATAAAGCAATCTGTGTGCAGTTGAATATTTTCAGTTTTCTCTTACAGAGGCTCCCAATAGAATAGAAGCAGGAGAAACTGGTTCCGGGGAGTATGATTTGGGTTGGTACCCTTTAAGCCTCCCTTCCCACTCCCTCCCAGGTCCCTTCATCCTAAGGACCTGGGAATTAATCTTTCTTTTCCGAATTATGATTTGCCAACGCCCTTCTGTTCTGAAGAATTTCTCTGTGTTAATGACACACCATCCTCGAAGTGTGATAAAATACATAGGGAAGGCACTACGTTGGTGTATTTTTTTCTTTTGTTGTTGTTGTTGTTGTTTTTGCTGGTTTGTTTTCGTAATGGCCTAAAATTTTTTCTTTTTATCTTTTTAAACATTTTCTTCTACTGCAGGTAGAATGATAAGAAGGCCATCTCACATGTTATCTCGCCTTCTGTTTCTTGACAACCTGTATGACCTTGTACAAGACACCTCAGCTATCTGAGACTCAACTTTCCTTATCTTTAAAATACAGGAATTGCACTATATTTTCTCTGAGGTTTCTTTCAGCTCAAAAATTTTATGATTCCATAATTCAAGCCCTGCACATAAATGCCATTTAAATGTCATTGGTTAGATCACCAAAAGGCTAATAATTGTATAATCAGGGATAGATCAAATACCATTGCAATAGGGTTCCTTAAAGATTGAAAAAAGTCCTCTTTATAGAAATGAAGTAAGATGCATTTTTTTTTTTCCATGAGGTCAAAATCTCCAGTTTGGTATGAGCTCTAATTAAATTAAATCCTGAGAAATTTATACAAGAAACATAAAAGACCTTCCTCCCTCCCCCCTTGACTCTAAAGGTTATGAGATAATCGAACATGTTTTTTGGGAAATGTACAGAATTTTAATAAAGGTGAATAACTATTGTCTTAGTCAACTCGGACCACTATAACAAAATACCATATTGTGTGTGGTTTAAACAACAGACATTTATTGCTCACAGTTTGGGAGGCTGGAAGTCTGCACTAAGGGAATCAGTATGGGAGGTTTTGGTTAAGGCCCTCTTCCTGGCTTGTAGGTGGCCACTTTCTTGCCATATCCTCACACGGCAGGGAAAAGAAAGAGTAAGATCTTTGATCTGTCTTCACAAGAGCACTAATTCCATCATGGGGATGGTGGGGTCCAACTCTGATGGCCTTATCTAAACCTAATTACCTCCTAAGAGCTCCTCCTCCAAATGCCATCACATTAGCATCTGGGGCCTCAATATATGAACCTGGAGGAGGAGGGACACATTCCATCCAATAGCAACTCTCTTACTGAGAAAGTCGTAGCTCTAAGCTCTAACTCGAAGTGAGATAAACTTAGCTTAGGGAGCCCGCCTTGACAAATAAGGCCACGGAGGCCAGGCCGGACTGCGTAAGCGTCGTCCTAAAACAACAGAAGCGATATCACTTGAGAGATGAACCATATCATGGTTGACGTGGAAGGCCCATTGTCCTAGGAGGAGAAACACGCCAAGAGGCGCTGAGGTAATGAGCCAAGGGGAGGCCTTATGCGGGATGCCAAATCGCGGTGTCAGGGATGAGGAGAATTGGGAGGGAGTCCAGAAGAAACGGCGGGATTATATTAAGGGAAATCAGTACTGGATAAAGGCTGACACACTATGAGGCCCCACCTTCCTGTCCCGACAGTTTTGAGGAGCCAAGTAGAACTAGACACTAGAAGACGAACTGCCTTTAGTCTCTGGGCAGCCTCAGTCTAGGAAGAGGATGCTGCTAAGGGATACCGAGGCCTCTCCTTCCTTGAGGGCTTCAGAAATTAGAAGAAATTAGACCAAAGTCATGTAATGTTGTGGCGTCTAGATGTGCCTGTGCATTATGGCATCTTTACTTCCTATTTGTTTCAGTGGACTTGGAAATAGACCCTCAGATCAGTCCTGTTTCTCACTCCATTGCTGCCCCCACTCCCCCTTCCCCCATCCTGAACGAGTCATCTTCCAGAACAGTGACATTCATCACCAAAATTGAGAACTCAGTGTGACACAGGAGCTGTTTTCACAGTTCTCTGGCAACATAATATAAAAGTTCTCCACATCGGGCACATCATCATAGTCACTGAGGTCAAAAGAACCTCTAGATGTGACAATAGCTGCCTCTGTTGTTAACTTCCTCCTTCTGATTGGCAAGCAGAAGACTGCAAATCACTGACACATGGATGTTCACTTCACTATTTTATTTCTTTGGATTTGTCTTCATGAGTTAGAAATGAGGATTTCAGCCTGAGTCTTTTGTATTAAAAGGATATGTGGAGAAGAAGCCAGTGCTTGTTCTTAAGATAAAGGTGAGAATGAGCAGGGCACCAGAGTTTCTAAGGGAACTGATGAATGCATTTCTTTAGTCCACGTCAACTGAGTACCTACTCTGTGTGCCTGGCACTGTTCCTCTAAGCCGGCGATTTTTCAACCATTTTTATCTCATGGCACACAAAAACTAGTTACTAAAATTCTGTGGCACACCAAAAAAAATTATTATATTTTTTGACAATCTGACAAAAAATAGGTATAATTCTGATTCATCGACATTGGACAGCTATTGTTGTATTGGCCGTTGCCGTTTTCTTTAAAAGTTTTTATTTATTTTGTAGAGAGAAGGGATGGGAGAGAGAAAAGAGAGAGAAACATCAATATGTGAGAGAAACATCAATCGGCTGCTTCCCACGTACCCCAACTGGGGACCTGGCCCGCAACCCATGGACGTTCCCTGACTGGGAATTGAACCAGTGACCTTTGGGTTTGCAGAATGATGCGCAACCCACTGAGCCACACCAGTCAGGGCTGTTGTCATTTTTTAAAAATGCAACAATCTAAGGGAAAAGAGGTCAGTGCCCCTGACTCAACAGTCAAGTATTGCATGTTTCAAAAATTCTTGCAGCACACCGGTTGAAAATTGCCGCTCTAGGCAGAGAGGGGTCCAAGAGTAGAAAGGCAGATCAAGTTTGGCTGCAACAGAGCCTACATTTCAGTGGGCAAACAAAGACGGAAATAGCAAAATATCAAGTAGTGACAAGCACTATGCAAAACACCAAGCAGAAGGATGTGATAGAGAGTGACCGGTGGCTGCTTTATTAAGGAGTTCAGAAAGGCCTCCCTGAGAAAACAACACTAACGCTGAGATTTGAATTACAAGAGAAAGGCAGCCACAGGCAAGTCTGGGGGTGAGCATTCCAGGCCCAGGACAGAATCAGCCCAAAGGCCCTCAGACAGCACTGTGCTTGGCATGGAAGGCTGTAGTAACAATGTAGCAGAGAAGTAGCAGACCTCTCAGGAAAAGACAGGAGCCAAACATAAGGAATTTGACATTTATTCTAAGTGTATTGGGACATCCTTGGAATGTTTAAAGCAGGGGAAAGATTGTATCAATGCTTAAAACGATCAGCCTTGCTACTCTGTAGAAAATGGACTGCACTAAGGACAAGCGTGTGTAGGAAAGGAAGTCAGCCAGGAAGCTGCTGCTGTTACCCACCACGAAAGACTGGGGGCTCAGATCAGGGTGGTGGTAGTGGAGATGGAGGGAAGTGGATACGTGTAGGATTTATTTGGGGGATAGAAATAACAGAACTAGTTACTTCCATGTGGGTAAAGTGTGAGAAAGAAAGAATGAAAGATAATTCTTAGACTTTGGGGCTGGGCAATTAAATGAATGGTGATATATACTGAGACAAGGAAGACTGGAAGAGAAGAAGGTTTGAAGGTGATGGGGTGGGAATCAATGTTCTGATCGAAGAACATAGGTTTGGAGGGGAAAAAAAATCAATGTTCGCTTTGAGGCACACAGGTAATGTCAAAAAGATGTTAAGCGTGCATTTGGACGTGGAGTTGTAGCACCAAGGGCACTCAATGTTGATGTGGCAGAGGGGGTTATTGCCCACTGTATATCCATGTGCTTTTCTATATTTTCAGCCACTTTGCATTTGGGTGAGGGTCCTGTGACTACTCTGACCAATAGGCTATACCACTCTCGCCTGAAGCACACATGAGCGAATTGGAAATTCTCCACGATCTCTCCTTCTGCTGCCATAATGACCGGCAATGTTCCAGAGGGCAGAGCCCTTTACAGCCTGAGTCCTTGAGCTGGTTATGTGAAACAGTCACCATTCTCTCTGCTAACCTGTGTGGATCATTCAGGATGAAAGAAAAATAAACCTTGTGGTAAGCCACTGAGATGTAGAGGTTCATATGTTACTGTAGCACAATTTAGCTTAGACTGACTACTAGAGCCAGAGGAATGGATTTGAGCATTTTCAGTAAAAAGATACTACCTGAAATCATGGGAATGGACATATTCATTAAAGTGTAGATAGAGAGGAAAAGAAAGCCCAGCCTAGGATAGTCTCACATGCTCTAAGAAACAGGGGTCGAGCAAAAGAGGAAAGCCAGATAATGTGGTACTTGGGAAGCTAAGAGAAGATGAAGGTTAAAGATAAGACCCTCAGAGCTCAAATCCTGAGTACATGAGCATAAGGGATGCTTTGCAGCACGCATCGGCATTGCAATAACTTTCCCCAGATTGCTGATTGAAAGTGGGAGCCTGTGTTGTGATTTCTTAGAATGAAGTCATGAGTAGAGCATAGCGCATGGTAAAAATGCTACACTGGTAAGCTATTTCAAGCCAGCAGGTCACACAACCAGAGGAATTTTTTTTCCTGGCTCTAAATTTGGACACATGCAAATGGCTCCAAGCTGGGAAGGTTTTTCTGACTTCCTCCACCTGAAGTTACGTGTTCCTCCTCCATGTTTCCATTGTATCCACACAATGCCTCTAAGGCTTATTAAATTGCAATTTAAGTGCCTATTCCCTCAGATAATCATCTCCAGGATTCTCCCCAGTGCTTACAATGGTATCTGCCACAAAGCACATTTTCAGTGTTTGTGCAATGAAGGAACAGTTTTGCCTGGCACTTGGCAAGATCAACTCCCATGAATGTAAAGAGAAAAAATAGTGAGAAGAGTGTTGGTTGTCACAAGCATAAGATGATAAGTGTTTCTGTTCATATCACATGACCAGTGGAAGCCTAACCCCCTGGTTCAGATTCTTCACATACCTCCTCCATCAACGAGCACTTACTGATGCCTGCTGTGCACCAGAAATGTGCAGTGACCGGGGAGAAAGAAAGTATCCATCTTAGTATCTATACTTAGTCTCTACAGGGAAGCAACAGTGCAGTTGAGAGGACTAGACTAAGGCTATGAAACCATTGGAGGACGGTATGAGATGGTATACAGTTAATTGAAAAACCGAATGGTACAGACGATGGGCATTACAGGAGTTTGGTAAAGGAAAGAAATAGATGCATGTGAAATGAAATTAGATCTAGGAAAATTTCTTAGAGGGAATGGGACTTTGAGGGGAGGTCGGATCTGCAAGGCTGTGGAGGGAGACATTGTGAGGTCCTGAATTAGAGCTTAAATGACTTTGAAAGGACAAGAGAGGAGATCCCAGAAAACAGAGGAAAGGGTGTTATTGGACGCTGGCAAGAAACGTGGTTGAAAATGTAGGGTGGGGCTAGATTAGAAAGGATTTCAAAAGTCAATAAACTAGTAATTTATGTCATTCATTCATTCATTCATTCATTCATTCCTTTATGGACAGTCTACCATGAACCAGGCACCATTATAACTACATATGTGTGTACTATGTGTTTGCACATAGTCCTGACCTCATGAGGCTTACATCCTTGATTAGAAGCTATATAATAAACATTGAAACAACTACCTAGAAAATTTCAAATTGTGGTAAGTATGAAGCAAAGTAAAACAGGAGAAGGAGATACACAGAGATGAAACATGCCACTTTCTATAGGGAAGGGTCAGGAAAGGCTTTTCTGAGGAGCCGATTATTATGATGGGACCAAGTGGCAAGGTAAAGAGAATAGTAGGTTCCTGGGGATCGAAGTGGATATCAGGAAGATATCACATAATATAGTGAAAGGTGGAAAGTTAATTAGCTAGTAGTAAGAAACAGGACATAATTCAGAATCTAAGAACATACTAGAAAACTTGAGTTATGAAAGTTTCTCTTATGTAAATTTTCTTTCCAGTATCATATGTATTGGGGATTTTTTGTTTCCTAGATAATTGGATATTATAGTTTAAATGAATACAAAAAATAAGAAAATCCTCTTCCATTTGTTCTCCCATGCACCACACTCACGAATGCTGTAGCTTGAGACCTGCTAACAACACTGTCAGCTTTCAATGTTTCTATCCTTCCTACCTGCAAAGGGACCTGCTGCCCCTCAGACAGACTGGTGTCCTTGGAAAACAGAAAAATAGAAAGCGTGGGCTCTTTTGCCCATCTTGTCAAAGTCAGGCCTGTGAGTATTTTGTGGCTTTGTGCCCAGCAGAAGAGGATTAGAGTTGCCAAATCTTTGTATAATAACAAGCTCAAATGTACGTAACACCTGGTCTTTACAAACCTAGTCATTATGAATATGATCCAAATTGTCACTCCGGGGGCTTATTTCCAAATTAGTCTGAGTTGTTCCTTATACATATGGAATTTACCTGCCTGTGTTCCCTTGTTGCGTATGAATCCAGAGACCGCCTCTCCTGGTTTTGATCTGACTTGGTGGTGTTAGAGAGCGGTGAGGAAGGAGGGATTGTGGTAACCCTCCATCTCTTGGTCAATAAATGTTCTTGGAGGATGAACAGCAAAATGGTGGGGTATTCTAGGACGGGGCATAGAAACTAAAGCCCCAGAGCTGGACGAATGGTGAGCTCATCTTATCCACAATACACACATATGTTAAGAAAACAGACCAAAGGTCCTGTCACTGAGATAAAGAATTTAGGGTTTGGGATCCTGAGATAACTAACTAGATGGCAGACACAGGGAGCAGTGAGAAGGCAGAAGGAGAAATGAAGAGGCAAACAAGGCCTTCCAAATTGCCACCATCCTGTACAGCTCTCCGCCCTCCACTAAGCCACCATCATCTCTTGCCTGGATGACTGTTCCTCTCTTACTGCTTTGATTGTTGTCTTTGAACAGCATGCAGGTCATCTTTTAAAAGTCTAAATTTTTATATATATATATATGAAATGCACCCATTTTAAAATGTACAGTTTGAGTGAAGGAAAATTTATATATTATTGTAACCACAGCTAGCATTGAAACATAGAACATTACCGACACCAGAAAGAAGGGACTAAATTAGGTCACATCACTCACAGAATTAAAACCACTCATTGGCTTACAAGGACCTGTGAGCTCTAATCCTGGCCTGCCCCTCCTCCCCTTCCCTCATGTCACTCTTCCCCAAGCTGACTTGTGTCCAGCTACTTGGACTCTGATAGGTTCTTTGTGAGCCAAGCTCTTCAAGCCACAGGGTCTTTGGTCATGTTATCTTTCTGTCCCCCCTTCTTGGTTGATGTTTACTTACTTGAGATGCAATGTTATCTCATTGGTTAAAAATGTACACACTCCAGACATCCTGGCCAGATCGTAGCTTTTCTACTTATCGCCGGTGTGACTTTGAGTAAGTTGCCTAAACTCTCTATGCCTCTATTGTAAATGGAGTTGCTAATGGCGCCGGCCTCGTGGGCTAGTTATGAGGATTAAATGGGAAGGACTTAGACCAATGCCTAACATTAGCATAATTTCAAGAAATGTTACCTCTTATTGTCTTTTGGGCCTCAGCCTAAATATTATTTTCCCTGAGAAATCTTGCCTGAACCTCATCCTTCTTTTCTACTTACCTCTATAGCATTCTTTTATCACAAAATCTTTTTCTTCATTTTATACTTACAATCATTTGTGTGTCTGTTTATTGTCTGATGCCGCTGTAAGATTGTAAACTCCATGAGGGCAAGGACTCAGCCCATTATATCTCTGAATAACCAAAATGTTGTTTAGTGCCAGGGATGTAGCAGACATTCAAGAAACACCTTGCTGAGTGAATGCCTGAAGCTGTGTTTCAGGACTAAGTTTGCGGGTGCTGAGTGTCTGCTGGGAAAAAGCTTTGGCCCTTCAGAGGCACTGATCTGGGCCAGAAGCCAGCGGAGTTCCACTACACTACTTTTCAATACATTATCTTTACATTGTATTTTAAGACGTTGACATATCAAAATCAAATTATTGGACCAAGCTCAAAACTTACATTTATATGCCAGGATTAAATGCTCTTTTTTGGCAGAAAAAAGGTTCAGATTTGCTCTAGAATCTCATCCAACCTGGGATTGGCCTGAATGAATTGTGTAAATGAGACAGTGACGATTTCTTTCCCTCCTCGTTTGGGCCAGTGTCGACCTGGCTGTGGCTTCCTGGGGGGCGGACCCAAGATACGGGCTCAGGTTTGCATTTCTCAATCCTATTTTACGCTGGGCTTCTTTATCGACATGGCTTCTTTATCTCTTGTTTGGTGCTAATGCTTGTCTATTTTATTTACACAGCATTTTTCCATCCAAGCTAGTTAGGCTGTATGGAGAATATCATGTTCAGAAAGAGCAGTGACAAATACGCACAACAGAAATAAAAATCTAAACTCCAATGATATCTGGGCAGTATAGGGTTACTTTTCTCTTCAGCTTCCCCTTGGTTCTCAGTAAGGACTGGGTCCCAAGTAAACAACTTCTCCCACTCCTTCTCCTCTTCTGTTGTTCTATTGTTTTGTTCTATACTCACAGGAGGCCTGGAGGTAATTGGAGCCTTTGGCATCTCTGTGTAGAAGGTTATGGAAATTTATAATCTCCAGCTTATTTTCCATATTAGAACACTGATCTATTCCTTACGCTTCTCACCTATTTTTTATTTTTAGGGCTACCTTCTTCCAAATCCTTTCTTTGTTCACTTATTTTATAAACTCTCCCTCTTCGCCCCCAATCAGTCTTCACTGATAAGGTCTCTTTCTGTGCCTAGGTTACCCCTTTAACCTTCTAACTTACTCTAGACTTTGAGGACAGTGCTTTTATTAAGGACCAAAGCTAACTATCTTGGCAAGATACTCATATTATCAGTACAATATGTATTTAAAATACAAATTGGGAGTTTGAGCCAGGAATATCTGCCTTTTCCTTCTACCAGATTTGTATGCAATTGAATGATGTCAGAGAAAGTTCAGACACCTTATGCTGTTTGACTATAATAAAAGACCTGTTGTTGGTATAGTTCCTTGGTGGAAAGAGACTATTCTGTAGATGAGAGTCAGTAAGCTAACAAAAGGTAGCAGTGTTTAAAGTTTGTGGTTCTTTGTATTTTAGAAATAATTTAGATTTTATTCTTACAACTTATTTTTGACTTTAAGAAGCCCAATGTAGCCCAATGTATAGGACATAATTATCACATAGCTATTATCCTGGATTCAAAAAACAGGAGACCGAGTACAAACAATGTGACTGAGGAGGAAAGTTACATCTTAAGAATGAAAGTATTCTTTTGAGTGCCGTAGGTGATCACTGAAATAGAGCAAGGGGTTAAAGAGAAGGGGCTGACACATTAAATCAGAGTTGCGTGTTGAAATCAAATTGCCAAACTAAAGAAAAATATTCATATCACTGCCTCTGAAGAGGGGGGAGGATATATGTTTATAAATGACACACTTAGAAGTCCTCCTCGATGGCCTCTTTCCAGAAGGATTGCAGACGCCACGTGGTTGTATGTGCGTGGGATGTGGTCTGAAAATGTCGTGTAGATTCAGGAAGACTGCAATCGGGGAATCCTGTATGTAACAGTTCAGATAAACAGAAATGTTTTTCTTTGGCTGTTGTTCCTGAAGACACTTAAATGAGACTCATTGGCTGTTGATCCACATGTATTGAGATTACAATAAAACATAACGGACCAGTTTCTCTTTCCCCAGGCTGACAGGATTGGCATTTTATTTCTTGGGAGTAATAAATCATGGTCTTGGATTTGGGAAAATAATCTAGGGTCTGGATGGCAGCTGATTTATCAGGAAGAAAAGTATAACCTAGAGTGGGATGGCAGTAGCTCACTGGGAGAACAGCGATCGCTGTTTTAAATATTAAGTAAGGCAGGTTCCCTTTCTCACTTTCTGAGCCCAGTCCAACAACAGCAAGATGGATCAGAGTCCCTCACCATAGTATTCATGTTTCCCTTTTCAGAGGCACTTACCTTCTTTTGATTTTTTTGTGCGACAACTCTCGCTGTTCTATTTATCTCTTTAATTTAATTTGCTCTGTGACATCAAGCTTTAATTTTCTCATGATTATGTTGCTTCTTTTTAAGCACCCGTGGTGCACCAAGCACTGGGTAAAATAGAAAAGATACAATCTTCGGTGTCCCTGGGCTCACGCACTGAAAGCGGTATGACAGGCAAAACATCCTGTAATTGGCAATGGGTAGTCCTTATGCTTTCCCTCCTTTCTTCCTTTTAAAGAAACTTCATCTCTCTGAACAAGCCTAAGAATTTCCCTAGGTAAAAGGTGTCAAAAACCAGGAGGGTTTGGAACAAGTGTCAGAGAGTAAGCAAAGGACTCTCAGAGCTGTGACTCTGCTCCTAGCCTGCCCCCCTGCCTCACCTGGGCAGACTCACTTTCCACCTCCGCAGCAGACACCTGCATCTCCCCACCACCCAGGAGCCAGAGGGCTCTTCCCTACTCCTGCCACCGCCTCTTGCCTGCCACCTCCTACGCCCGAGGACTGCAAACCCTGTAAAAAAAGAGATTTTTTTTCAGGTTCTGGTCTGCGTGGAATGGCAGCCTCTGAGAGCCCCTGAAAAAGGGAATGTCCAGACAGGTGAGGACTCAGCTCCCGGTGTCCCTCTGAGTCACCCCCAATTTCCCCCTTTCTCTCTTTTCCACATAACCCACTAGGACCTTCTTTCCCTCCTGTATCACTGAAGCCCTCACGTGCCGGGGAACTGCAGAGAAACACCCAGCCATCGGACTGGGTGGGATGGCTCAGTGTGTGTGCACTTTATGGTGCGTGTGTAGGACTGGAGGGGCTATAAACAGGGAGTAAAGCATCCCCCATTCTCTCTGCCTCTTAATCTCCAACCCCCGACCCCCGTCCCCCACCACTTTATGGTTCCCTGAGGCACTAAGTGCTCGCCCCTGTCCCTGGCGATCGGTGGCTTGGCTGTGGTCAGAAGAGAGCCCCCCTCACAGAGTCCGTGCACCTGCGCCCGGAAGCTTCAAAGTTGCGGAAAACAGCCTCGGGGGAGCCGAGGCTCTCCCCCGGGGGAGAGGTGTGCTGCTCTCAAAAGGGGCGGAGGAGGCGGAGCGGAGGAGGGAAAGGGGTGGGAGGCGGGGATCGGCTGCCGGGGGAAGCCAGGAGCAAGGTGGCTCCCGGCTGCCGGAGCCCGCGCGGCTCTGGGGACGCACCAGGCAGCCAATGGCTGCGCAGAGTTGTACAGCAGATGGCGTCCGACTGCGCTGTTCCTTCCTCGTCACCCTCTTCCTCCTCTTGCTTCAGTGCTGAGGAGCCAGAGTCGCCACAGGGTTGCCAGACGCTGGAATGGGTGGTCTCCTGACACACACCACCATCTTTCTTGCGCTCGGGAAGCTCGGGGCCAGGTGGCTTCCAGAGGCTGCGGCAGCTCCGGCAGGGCGGGTGAGTGCGGCGTGCTGCGCTGGGAGCGGGGATGCCCGGCCCCTGGCCAGCGGAGGCGATTGGTGGCAGCGACCAGGGCAGAGGGTGCGCCGCAGGCACAGACTTTGCCTAGTCCTCCCTGGACAGCCTGCCTCACCCCTGTTCCCACCCAGACGCAGGAACTTGCTAGCAGAGCTTCTCAGGCGCTTCTGGCAGCCAGGGGTAGGGGGCTGCGGGAAGGACGGGTTGCCGGGGGCGCAGCGCCCAGACCCCCAGGTTGGGGAGAGGAGATACCCCGCGTTGAGACTTGGGCGCCGACCTCAGGCAAGGGGACTGAGTCATCGGATTGGGATGGCAAGAGCTCTGCTCCCTCCACTTCCAGCTCAATTAGGCGGGCAATGAAGAAGGGAGCCAGGGTCCCCCATCCTGAACTGGGAACCTCGGAGAACCTCGGAGCCCAGGATCAGAGGGCTGGGAGTGCTGCGGGCTTTGGCTTTGCAAACAGGTTGAGGGTTCCCTCTCGGGAGCGAGGACTGTGTGTCTGCGAGTGGGCGTTCAGTGTCCCTGGAGAAGAGCTGAGCTAGCCAAGAAGTTTTGCAGCTTCCCCTGATTTATCAGTGGAACGTCAGGAGGCTGCAGCAACAGTTTACATTTCCACTGTCCCTGCAAGGGGCGAGGGGCGAGCTGGGGAGAATGGGATTCCTGTCTGGAATGACACTACGCTGCTTATCAAGAGAAAACTGGGGACAGAGCGTGAGAGTTGAGAGTGAGGCGCAAGGAGGAGGACACGTATAATTTTAAAGCATTACCCATAGGTTCCTGTTACCTTTTCTTTCGAACATTTCGGGTAGTATTATAGTTATTTCAATATGCAAGTAAAACCTCCACTTTTGGAAGTCCGCTTAGTTTGAGTCTTGAAGTTGGAAAGCGTGTGGTGTGTGTTTTGGGGGGAGGCGTTAAGCTTCTCTCCATCTCTTTCTGAAACAAGGGGGGAAACTTTATTTTGGGCGAAGGGCGAGTGATCTGATGATTGTTATATATATCATTCAGGGCATCCCTTAAGAGATACTACAATTCAATTCCATTCCCTATGGTCGAGATGGTGTTTAACTAAGGTTATGGTATTTGGAAGACTTCTGGGTTATTTGGTGCTCTGTTCATTACCAGGGTGGTCTGCTAGTAGCCTGCAATTTTCCATCTCTACGTGCATTGGTGCTCTTGTGACAACCAGGCTGGCAGAACCTTTTTGGTGTTTTCCAGGAGTGTACCTGTGGGTGCTCTGTTATCATGGAAGTGGTAACCCATGCAGGCTGGGTGCATGTGAGCCAGGCTGTGGGGGGAGTGTGTTTGAATGTGCACATGTGCATCAGAAGTGTTGTTTTCACAGGCAGTATTTGGATGTCAAAGTGATACATTTATCTCCCAGGCAGTGTCAGGACAGTATAGGTTTTTTGGGTATCTGGGTGGCAGTGATCTCCAGGGAAGCCTTTCCATGTTCTAGGTATACTACAGGCTTTTTTTTTTTTTTTTTTTTTGGTTAAGGCTTCATGAAAGCTACTTAGGATGTTACTAACCAAATCACGGAGCCTTAGCCAGTTGGTGAATGAAAAAGCTCATGTGTTTGTGGGTTGAAATCTATATAAAGTCCCTGTCTTAAGCTTTGCTTTGATGCACCACTGTTTTTAAACCTCCATGCCATTAAAACCTGGAGCCTTCTTTCAAAACTTAATGTGGCCAGTTTTCTGCTTTCTGTGGGTAGATAAACCAACCGAGAAGATTCTTTGGAATTGACTTCCTACTGTGCCTGGTATTGTGTTTTTTTCCCCCTTCTTAACTGGGAGTAGAGGACTGGAAATTGTTCCTGCAAAGTTAAGAATTATAAAGATAACTCTCCTGTCCATATCGCAACACACACAGATACAATTGTTGACTTTAAAAATGCGGGATAGGCTTTCACAGTAGCTCAGATAGTTCCAGCAGCGCTGACACCTGCAAACCATTCAGGATTCTGATGATTGGAGATTAATCTCTGATAAGTGCGTGGAGATGTGTGACCCAGGAAAGGACTGACTGCTCCCGGTGGACTTTGATAACCTATTTTGAGGGTTCATAACAAGTGGGATTACTTTGTATCTACTTTAATATTTAAATTGATACTTGAAAAATTATCTTTACAATATTTCTTAATCCTCTGTCATCCCATACTGCATTGTTTTTAACCAGAGTTTTTGCTTGTTAAAGAATTAAAGGGCTAAGAAGCAGAAAGACTGTTAGGTAGACATTAATTACTGATCATAATAATGTTATAAACACAGACTCTACAGTTTGAGGATTGACATTAATTAATAGGCAAGTAAAGGCGCCTTTCTGTTCTCTGCAGAGTGTGCCTTTTGAGAGAAAGAAGCTAAAGAATTAAAGAAAAATGGTATGACTAAAATGTACTTTATCAGGAAGGCTATTAGGACCTTGTCTACTTGCTGTAGGTCCTGCTTCTAAAGGACTAATTCTTTCACTGATGTTTGTTAAAAAAAAGTTTGTCTTCAAATAACAGACTGAAAAAGCAGAATAAAAAATTAGAACCTAAGTTAGTGGAAGAGAGCTGAGCCAACCCTCCAAAAATTCCAAAACATGTCAGTTCATTTTAATTATACTTTACAAACTGAGGCTGGAGTCACGTGATTTCTTCAAAGAAAAAAACCCTGCCAAAACTGCAATTTTGCTGTTCTGTACACCTTGATAAAGATTAGGCATTAAAGTAATAACATCGTTTCAAAAGTTTGAATAGAATGATGAAGAATAGTTGACTGGTCCTATTGAGTTAAGAGTCAAAATGACAAATGATACAATGTATTAAATACGTGATCCAGACAAACAGATTAAAAGATTCTAAGTAGAGGTAACTCTACTACTCTGGGAAAAGAACAGCGCCTTAACAACACCACTTCTTAACAATACCACTTCGGAGCCGCTCTTCAGAGAAAGTGTGAAGGATGGGTCTTTGACTAACTGGAAGGTGTTTCAGCATTAGAAACCATTTACATAAGCTACTTAGATATGCTTTTGGGTTTTTAAAATATGAATTATGCCTAAGTGCTTTGTGTTTTTAAAAGAAGACTTTCTCTACTATGTAACTATAAAAGAAGGTGAATTCACTTTAACACCAGGCAGCTTCCTAAATATAACACAGGTCCTTAATTTAGAGCTGTTAACAGGATTAATATCTAAGTGATAATTAACTTCTTAAACCTGTGAAAGTGGATGGATTTTTAAAATCCACTCTTAATTTTAGAAATTGTGAGTTTAAGTGGGATCAGTGTTATAGCTGATGTGAAGCCTGTGGTACCTTCGCTCCAAGATGTTAAACATTTTATTCACCCTTTAAAATTTCTCCATTAATTGGGACCATTTTATTGGTGTTTTTGCTAGCATTTTCATGGGTGTTTTTTCATAGCTAACAGTAGCTATTGATGAAGCGAAGCAAAGAAGATTAGGTGCAGTTCCCTGTCAGCTGGTATGTAGCTCTTGACTGAGAAGGAGATAGGGATCGCAGTCCCTGAATTCCTATGATTAGACTTTCATTCTGAGCCGTGTTGGCTGGAGTCAGCCATTTATACAAAATATGAATAGTTAGTTAGTTTTTCAGCTGTAATCCACCTATGATTTGTTATGATCATTCTCTCGCTACTAGACCAAACAACTCGTTTGAAGAGGAAACTAGAATATTGGTGAAATCCAGTTGCCCCGTGTCTTTTGGTTGACTTCTAGAGTCAGCCCTGGAGATGCTGTAGAATGGAGATCCACCGCTGGTGGGGGCTCAGAGTTATTGCAGGGGTGGGCCGTTCAATGCAACTGTGGTTTGTAAGCTGAACAGTTAAGTCGTCCAGCGCACATAATAACTCCTCTATATTTTAAGAGTTTGTGTACATGCTTTTGTGATGAATAAAACACATTACATTGAAAAGCATTGCTATTCATACTAGCTTTTGGTCATTAGATATTTTTGCAATTAATGGATTCTAAAAGTACAACTCTCTGCTGTGATGTGGAAATCTGTGGAATTTTTTGAAGTTAAAATAAAAGAGGTCCTCATATCAGAAAAGGTTGCACATTGACCTAGATGTGAGAGTTTGTAAAAATGTGGAAATGTTCCTATGTGGAACAAAAGGCTATCATTGTTGAACTTAGGTATTTTGCAGCAAGGGACATGATGCTTACTTTCGATTTTGCCTCTCTAGGCATATTTTACCTATGAACCTCCTGTAATTAAATATGCTGCAGCTAAAAACAGAATCTGAAGTAACTAATGCACAAAGAATTCTTCAATACCTTGACTGGAGAGGAGCTCTTTGCTGCGTCCATTTGCCTGCGCAAGGGTTGGCTGCAGATTGGTGCCCTACTGTTGTGTTAGAGAACAGCTCGTTACTTCTCAGAGAATCACAATGTTGAGAAAAGCACTCAGCGTCGTGGCAGCTATGCACCATCGCTGTGATCTTAGACTGTAGTTTTGCAGCAATGCCCATTTTAATTTTTTTTCAGGTGGTTATTTTTTTCTAGAAGCATACAGTGTAGTACACATGAGTGAAAGATTGTGATTATAATAAGACTAAGGCTTGCCATAATCTCTCTTTGCAGAATTTGCTTCTGGGCTCTCCTCTATTGATTTCGGCCTTTTGTGCTTACATTAGACATATTCGGGGTGATCTGGCCAGTGTGCACTGATACAGCCTTACTGGTTATAAAAATATTGAAATACTTCTGCGCCAGTGGGTAAACAGGTGCTGTTCTAAGCCTCTTGAAGGCCCTCCTGGCCACTCCCCTGATACGTCTTCGGTCACTTCTTGTTACAGCCACTTGGTGCGGTAGAGGGGCCTTGGGGTCTGCCCCAGGGCTGTTGTTGGAGCCAGTTCTGACTCGCCGGTGCTTGAGCCCTACCACTTGGTGTATTACCCCTTGATATTTTTACTCAAAACACGAGTAAATGCAACCATTGGCATTATCAAGTAGTTTAACTTTACATTTTAATTTTTATATCTAATATTTATATCTGTTAAAAACAATTAAATATTATTTACACAGACTTATATTACTAAAGAGCTCAATGTTACCTAGATACCTTTTAGTTATCGATTCATTTAAAGCCACTCTATCTTCAATTTCCTTTGTTTTTTCCCCCCAAACATAACCTAACTGTACGAAGTCATAAAGGAAAGGGACAGAGCCAAATTTCTAACCCAGGTCATCTGCCAGAACTGTATACATCTTTCTAGGCCACAGCTGTCTCAGAACACTTAATTAAAATGTATGTGTATGGGAGTAGTTAAGCAAACTCTTTCCTTTTGGGGGAAAAGTAATTACTTGTTTCCATCTCCATGCCAGTTACAAATACACTGAGTTAATTCGTATCTAGCTTCATTCATTTTTGTGACTGAGTATTGTTAACAGGGCTTCATTTCACCTGAAATGACCCATTCTATGAACTAGAATATCTTCTGGCCAATCACAGAGAAGAAAGGGATGTTGATGACTTTGTAGACCCTTTAAGGAGAATTCCTTGGTTGTTGCTTTTGGAGCTCTTCTAGCTGAAATGAACATAAACACTGTTAGATGGGACTTGAAAAATACAACTGAAGTTCTGCTTTTTTCCTAAACAGAAAAAAAGATAGTGTTCCAGATCCTACATCAAATTTACTTATGTCAGCCATTAACTTCCTATTACCCGTCTTCTTCTCCTATGAAGCCTCTCTCCCTTAAGTCACTCACAAGACCCACACCTATTTTAAAAGGCCAGCAATTCTGCTTTGGGCCCCCAGCCTCTAGTTTTACAAATCCTATCTTAGTCAAGACCCAGTTTTAATTATACTTCCACCGAACTTTCTCTGATTATTCCAATTCACACAGCCTCCTCTCTATCTGAACTCAGGTGGTAAATTCTAATTTTAATGTTCGATTGAATCTATTTTCTCATTAGCATCTATTTGTAGAGTTCTGATAGTAAAGGATTTGAATGAGAAAGGGCATTACTCTCTATGGGGAATTCATGGGCAAATGTTTGAGAGGGAGTGCGATGCAGAATAAGGGGCCCGGGTGATAAGAGCCCCTTGAGGACCTCCAAGGCAGGACTCAACAGCAGCCACGTAGGCAACAAGAGTGACTGCTAATTATCGATTGCCATGCCATGCTCCATACCAGGCTAGGTACGTTAGCATCTGTCTGTCCAATCCTCATCATAATGTTGCAGAATGGGTCCTATCATCAGTCCCATTTTTCATACTAGGAAACAGAGGCTGAGGCACCTGTCGTCATAAGGCCAGGGCAGCTGGTTAATTACAGAGCCAAGATTCACATTCCAGCCTGTTGGGTGCCTACCCGTTTTGCTTCTAATACACCAGACTGCTCCTGAGACTGAAGTCTGGGTCATCAAGTTTAGTCTCACCCTCTGCTAGAATTTCTCCCAAATGCAAGAGCACGTGTGGGTGCGTGCACAGGTACCCACACGCTTGCCCTCACTCACTCACTCACTGACAGAGCGTCACACACAATGGAGATGACCGATGGGTAGAGTATTGCTGAATAGCTTTTTCCTGGAAGTAGAAGTGTCATTTGATAATATGGAAAAAGGCTGCATTTTGGTTTGGCACAGACCTTATGCATGAAGATTATAATATCGTAGATTTGTAAAGAACTTGAGGCACTTGTATTTATATAAAAGTGTTAGCTTCCTGAGGAATCACTGGAATTCATAAAATCCAGACATACTTAGGGAAGCCATGTCATATTCCTTTTCACTCATGGCTTATCTTTAAGACAGTATTGTTCTACTGAATATGCGTATAACATTAGCTTTTGAAATGAGCACAACTGGTAGTGGCCTTGGTCACTCCCGTGATTCAGCTGAGTGATCTGGTAGGTCAGTACCCTTGTCTGTCTTCTTTGCTCCATGTGCATTTTGACAGGAAAAGTGGCTTTGGTAGAAGGGGACATCTTTATTAAGAAGAGGAAGATGGTTCTTTGGTTAAGCATGTATGAGAAATCATGTTTCTGAAGATCTGTCTCTTAAAAGTGTTCTGCTGGGTCTGCATGAGGTCTTTTGATATGAACTTCCATAGGGATATATAATATCTCCATTTCCAATACCAAAGTTTCATAACAATTTCTATAGAAATATATTGTTGGACTATGACCAGTTTCTTTCCTTACCTCTGATACAATCATATATAAAGGAGCACAGAAGATTCAAAACTGTAAAGAGGTATTTTTACTCATTCAGGAACGACCTTCACATTCAGAGCAATCTAGGAATGTGATAGGCTGTTTCAAGGAAACATGTATTCCCCATCTTTGGGGGTATTTCAGCAGAGGACAAAGGGGTACATGGTCAGGGAATTCTATGGAGAGGATGCGTGCATCGGATGTTAACAGCAGATTTATTGAGCATATACTATGTGCCAAATACCGTTCTACATAAAATCCTCTGAAAAAGGCTGGAGTCAATTGTACTGTTTTTATTGCCGCTTTACAGTTGCAGAAATAGTGAGTGACTTGCTCCAGGTCAAGATCTGCCCTCAGGCGGTCTGATTCTAGAGCAGCTTTCCTCAGTAGAAATTGAATACCAGTTACGAATAAAATTCATGTATTAAATCTTAAATTTTCTAGGAGCAAAATTGAAAAAAGGAATAAAAAAACATTGAAGTTAAGTTTAATAATATATTTTACTCAACTATCTAGGATATTATACTTTTGACATGTATTGGCTATGAAAGTTTCTAATGAGATGCTTTAGATCCCTTTTTGTTCTGAGTCTTTGAATCCAGTCTGCATTTAGCACTTACAAGCGCATCTCAGTTCAGACTAGCCTGATCTCAATGCTCAATAGCCAGACATGGCTGGTGGCCCCCATATGGGACGTTCCTAGAACTCATGCCACAAATAATTCCACTCTACTGGCTTTCTATGGCCTGCCAGTTTCCTTCCAAGGCATATATCTTCAGTCTTTGCATATGTGATACCATTCCTCTATTTATTAACTTTGCCCTTAAATACCAGCGTGAATAATCCCCTAAATAAAAGACTTAAAACACTTTATGACTTCTCTCAGGAACCCACCTACTTTTAAAACCCACAACATAGGAAGGTTTCTCCGTATCTTATATGTAAACAATAAATCCCATATTCCCTTTGTTTGTGAGGATGGAACATATCTCCATTGTTTCCACTTTCCAACCGTTCATGCACATTTGAATCACTGTGTCCTTCTTGTTTACAGGCTAAACAGGCCCAGTTGCTTTTGTCATTTTCGTTTTGTTTTGATTTGGGTTTGCCAGTGTACATGCGAGGCCTGGAGCGTGGAAATGGGCATAGCCTCGGACCTGCTCATTGCTGGCAAAAATGAGAAGGAAAAGAGGACCTTTAACTGAGGTTGAACTTAACCAGGTTTTCTCATTTACACTTTTTCTATATCCGTACTGATTACTGCAGTCAGAAATGACATGTGGCTCACCAAAGTGATATTTCTGATCAAATTGTAGTAATTTTTGGTAGGTTCGATTTGTTTCCTGGCAGGTAGAATTCTTCTCAGTTATCCGAAGGATTTTTCTCAAGGTGAATTTCTGACAGTCACCGACCCTCTGGGCTATGGAATGCTTCAACTGAAAAGGCAGAATGTGACATGCCTTTATTGTGTTACATAGAAAAAAGTCCTGTGTTTCCTCTGTAAGTGCAAGCTCTATTCAGCTATCCATGGTAGTGTGAAACATTTTAACAATTTCAAGGCTCTGTCTGGAGGTGAGGGGCATATTACACTGTTAGCTTAAGTCTGACTTCAGTTGCTCGTTAAAAGAAAAATATTAAGAACAAGCCTTCAGTTGGAAAGAAAGAAAAATTTTAAACTTCTTAGGGAGGAATTTCCTTAGACATGCTCTAAGGATGTGTCATCTAATATATTCACGAATATTAGATTTTTTATTTGGATTACAGAGTTGGTGGAATTAAAACATAGCACTTGTGAACATAATATATCCCCAGTGCAGCCATCTTTCAGATGTTGTTGGTTTTAATAACTAAGCAGTTTTCACACAGCAAGACAAACCAATGGAAAGTGCAAGCCGCGTTTGTTTGTAAGCTATGCGAATACATTCAAAGGGTGTTTATTGAGCGCCTGCTGTGCCCGTGGCCTGGAGTGGATGAAAGCTCCACGTTCCAGGAATCTGCAGTCTAACTGGGGGGATGCGATGTACATGTCGTCTGCCCTTGGCAAAGCCAAGTCGCTTCGTTTAGATATGTCTAACTCTCTTACTACATTTGAAATTTTACAAAGTAAGAACGGAAAATGCATCTTATTTGTATTTCGATGTTTAGAGCCTTGCACAGAATAACTGCAAAACAGGTACGTGTTGGATCAAAGGAAAGTGGGACGTTAATTTTATTCATACATGGGAATTAATTTACAGCTTTAATGCTGTATTTATAATGGGACCACTTATATAAAAAACTCATTTTAGATCATGAAGATGAATAAAGTCTCATCCTAGCCCCTTTGCTATTCGCTGGCTGGATCTGCTCTGCTGACTCCAGTTAGTGACTTCTAACAGCTTAGCTGTAGTTGAAAAAAGATGCTTTTAACCGGAAGGAAGTGTGAGTCTCTCTTTTCAGAATTCCAGGGTCATATCAGGATTTAACCTCAGTCAGAGGTTCATTGTACAAAAAAACAAAAAAACAAACAAACAAAAAACCCAAAACAAAAAATAACCCTATTTTTGTCCCGAGGGTGAACAACCTTGACATTCAGTAATGCTAACCAATCCTTGTAAGTGTGCATATGGAAGGTAGGAAGTAAGGTGGGATAAGAAATATATTTACGTCTGCCCACACAGGGCTTCCAATGGCTCATGAAGAATATAATGCTTACTGACATTAGGATGAGCACTTTGTATTTGTGAGCAAAAGGAATCAGCTAAAAATTGGCAAGGCTGTATAACTTACAGAGGTGGGGCACCCTTTGAGTATCTCCTCAAGTGCATAGAATGTGCTGCATTGCTAGTTTGGCCATTTGACCAACTACAGAAAAGTTTATGTGTAGACAGTGAGGGCATCAGGTCATCAGGAAGACCTTTCTGTAGCATTTTACAGGCAAGGAAGTCAATACATTTTGATAGATTAAAATAATTATTTTTTAGCCTACTGTGTTCCTTAAGGAAAATTTAGCCAGTGGTTATGTACTGCCTTTCTATGGTATGCAATGCGCTATGCTTGGCCCGGTGCAGTGTACAGGCATTCCCGAGAAGTGGCCTTGTGCTTGAGGAATTTTCATGGCCTTCATGTGGCTGTAGGAGAAAAGAAGGAGGAAGCTCTAAAGGTAAAAATTGCAACTGTGGAGTTTTATAGATGAGTAGATTCAGCATGGGAAGGAAGAAATTGTGCTCCCTGTCAACCTGTTTGTTTTTTTTTCTTATAGTTTTCCCAACATTGTTTCTGATTCTTTGTTACGTATGCTAGTCTTTAAGACTGGTTATTTATAGTCCCTTTAATATAAAACCTTATGTCATATAGTGTTTTGAAGTCCATGTCTTACAAATCCTCTTCAAGATTCATCAGAAACAACAATAAACTCTCCTACAGTCTGGCAATATGGGCAGATTGGCTTATCCCTGGTTTACTCATCGGCATAGAACTTTATCTCATTCTCAAATGCTGTGTTTTGAAAACTTGTGATGCTCACAGTATAAATAAAGTGAGACCCAAATCCTTATAATCTAAGGTAAACAGTTTGTCCTGGCATGTGTCAGTGTGTGGTAGGGAAACATACACAGAGACAGAATTATCCATTGATTTGGCAACGGGGTTGGCAAGCATAGATGCTTGGTAAATGCCTACAAGATAAAAGCATCTGAAGTAGCAAAGCAGTCAGTCAGCCCCAAGAACTGAAAGCTAGGAGATACTCAGAAGAGTATGAAATCATTCATGCTGTGAAGGCTTAAGATGGGAACATAGAATGATGGAAATTTGTAGGGTGCACACGTGAGCATCCCCCAAAGAAAACATACACATATTGAAATGATAGGAAAGTGATAGCAAATGCAAGATGAGAAATGACAGGAAAAGAGGAACAGTGGAAAGAAGTTATTCAACTGAAAAGAGAAAAGCATCTCAGCTGGTGGAACTAAAAGTATTTGAAACGGTCATACAATTGAAACCAAGAGATGAGCCAATTACACGGGAGTAGAGGAAAAGCTTTGAGAAAGAACACATACCGCCCCAGAGGTTGAGATGGTTGCAAAAGTGGGAGAAATCTACATAACTCAGTCAGATTATGCATTTTCTTGGATTTAGAGAAAATTTATTAACAAGAGCAAAAACAAATGGGAGAGAAATGAAGCAGTGGGTGATATAGTGAAATTTAATGCTAGATATAATGTACCATTAGAAGTTCATATGCAGAGCATGAAAGCCCCAGTCTTTCCCAATTAAAATAAAGAATCTACTCTTGACTCCCCTCCTGCTTATACCCTTATCTCTTGCTTTCCTTTCAATTTATGCTTTCCCAAACTCGCAGCATTTGTCACATGCACCACCACGCATTTACTCTTCAAATTACTCAGCCTGGATTCCGCCCCGCACTGCTCCAACTGACATAGTTCTTGCCAAAGTCACGGATTACTTCCCAGTTGTCAAATCCAGTGGATAGTCTCCAGTCTTCTTTGTATTGTGATGACTAACAGAAGAACCTTAGTATATTAGAGAAGCCAAGAATGGACTGGCATAGCTCCCATGATCTTGCCGTTTTGATTCTCTCCTTTAAAGCTGCCAGGATACCTACTGAAGATGTAGACAAGGAAAATGGGCAATTACGGACTAAATGTAAGCTGATAGAGATGGAAGTGTATGGCACTTTGCCAAACAGTTTAGCTCCAAAATAAAGTTGTAATTGGAATGCCAGCCTTTAGAAATTGAGCCAGTCAAGGGTAAGTAGAAATAAATTTAATTAGGGTTTATTAGTAGAAAATATAACAACCCTTTAAAAAATATACCCTGTTTTCTCTATAGGGGTTGAAGGGAAATGTTGCGTAATACACAGACATGTTCTTTTTCCTAGAAGACTTGGAAACCTAAAGAAGTTAAAAGGGGCAAAGTTTTAAGGCGTGCATAAAGATGAACATGTACCCTCAGACCCAATGTCCTTTATGAGCCCCAAACTCATTGATCCAGAATGTGGAGGAAATAAAGGGGATGCTTGTGGGACACTGTGGCTGACGGCATGGCCATTGAGACCATCTTTCAAAGAGCACTGCAGTCCCCCGTCTAATAATTGCTGGTGGGTGAGGCTTCCCAGTGAAATTCAAAGGTTGTTGTTTACAGATTCTAGATTCATTTCACATTTGCTTTTTCCTCCTTTTTTTTTCATTTGTTCAGAAACTGCCACTTTAATAAAATTCAAGAAAGAGGAGAGATGGAATGGGATAAATGCTAGGTTAGTCCTTTTAAAAGAGAAAGGATGTACTAATGCCATTCTAACTCTCAGGAGCAGACATTTATGAAACACCTGCCTCACTCCTTTACGTCATCTCTGAGGTCAGTGAGAAATTCTGAGTGCTCAGAATCTGCAGGGAAATTTGTTTAGAGAAAAAGAATGCATCAGGTCATTTTGAAAAAAGACTCAGGCTCTCAAGTCATCCCCAAAGTACCCTTTCAAATCCAACAAGCCAAGCAAAACTATGGTTAATGATATGCTTGTGTTTGTCAGAGCTGACATTATGGCATTGAGTAAAATTTATGATGCATTAGAATTTATGTTAGAATTTTATTTTTGTGCTATGTGTATACTTGAGTACACTGGATTTCATTATATAGTTTCTGCATAATTATTATCCCATTTTGGGGACATGCATTAAGTAGTTATTAGAATATATTGTAATTTTTGTTTTGTGACAAGTTATTGAATATGTATGTATGTATGTATGTATCTAAATATGTATGTATGTATAGTTTATGTATGTGTACATTTGTGCATGTGTGTATGTGTAATTTTTTAAAATGCCAAGTCCTTGATCAGGAAAACGATCTCTACTTATAATTTATAACATTTTTCCTTTGGGAAATATAATCCAAGTTATGACCCAGTTTCCCAGTGTACATTAGAGTAGAAAGAAAAGTGTCTTTGTTAGTCAATGACATTAATATAAATGTTGTTATATTGTGGCTTAATTTATAATTTATATTCTGGCTTTCCTTTTCATATGAGTATTGTAACTGCTTTAAGGTCCCACACCTTGTACTATATTTGGATTCTCTCCATTACGCAGAGCAAATTACTGTATATATAATAGGAGCTAATTTAAGCATTTCTTAAATGAATCATATTAGAGTAAGTGAAAAAACTCGGACACCTAATTGAATATAGGTTAATATTGCTTTGATGATTTAGTGTTCCTTTTGGAACTTAGAGTATACTCAGAAACACTAAGAAAATCAATTACCATTGAATGAAACTATAAATTTTGTTTATTTGGGTTTTCTGAGGTTTTAGACATATAATAAATGGGATTTTGCTATAAATAAAAATAGATATGCATGCTCATGGATTCATTCAGCCTCCAGGAGCCCTGTGGAAGAATGTGAGCAGACTGGCTATTGAGGCAAATGGTGCCGGTCCTGTGGCAGGACTGAAGTCGGACTTGTTTCAAAAGGTTGCGGACTCAGAGTGCAACAGGGAAAAATTATAGAAGAACAAAGGAGTCTGGTCTGGATCTGGGTGAAGTTTAAAGCCAGAGCTAAAGGAGCCGATTGGCAAAGGATGCAGACTGGCTGTCTACCACAGATATGTGTGTGTGTGTGTGTGTGTGCGTGTGTGTGTGTGCGCGTGACCTATCTTCATGTCTATGTCCTCAACTCCCACTCCAACTGAACTTGATTTCTTCTATGCAGGGTTGGCAGATTCTGCTTTGCCCCAAGGCTCACCACTGTCTAGCATCTATGATTGACTTGCTTTTCATCTTCACCATATGTAAAGGACACCCCCTTCCCAAATTATTCCTCGGAGTAGTGAAAGTCACTTTACAAAGTCTGCCCTAAGTTTCTCTCAAACACTTATTCAAAAGTATAATGTTTTTGAATGAGTATTTAAACAAACCTTTTAGATTCTTGATCTAAAATCTGATCTCTTTGGTCCAGCATTTATATCCATGAGGCACTTACTGCTTCTCATATTCTTCATTGAACAATCCACGTGGGAGTTGGTTAGGGCTCCCCAAAGTTCCTGAGTCCACAGAGGTATAAAACAGGTCTATATTTCCACCTGTAGTTGAAGAGATAAATAATTAGTAGAAGGGATAGCCATAGTGGAGATAAACATTCATGCCACCATGAAATATGTGAGCAATTATTTAAAATCACTATATGATTTCATGTTATGTGATTTTAAATTTGTATGTATAACAGGACTAATAACAAATATTTACAAGTAGGTGTTTTCAATTTAATATCTATATGAGAGAGAGAAAGAAGATACCACTCAAGTTGGCCCCAAATAAATTGTTTTGCATTTTATCATTGGGAAAATGGGGACTTGCTTTATGTTTGGCCAACCTATCACTTCCTTTGGAGACTTGTCCAGGTGCCTGGCATCCCCTTATTAGCTCACCGTGTCCCCTCACCACTTCCCACGTCTTGCAGGTTCTCTGTGGAGCTCCTGTCTACTGCTCCAGCTGTCTGACCTCCTCTCAGACCGGTCTTCCCGCCTGGCTCACCTCCGGTTCCTTATACTTATGCCCCACTCACTGTCTCCAGGGCAGAGGCCCTGCCCCAAGCCCCCTTTTCTTTCAATACATGCTTTTATGGAACCGTTTCCCTTTCCTTCAAAATATAGTCAGTTTTGTTATAATGCAACATATGCCTTTTAAAAATCACCATGTCATGTAAAATGCCACCATAAAAACCACAGGGCAGACTTCCTGGCAAGATGGAAGCATAGGTAGACACGCTTCGCCTCTTTGCACAACCATAGAAAGAATTAAAACCAGATCTCAAAACTAAAAATGCCCAGAACTGTTAGAAAACTGAGCTGCATGGAAGCCCGACAACCAAGGATTTAAAGAGGACACATTCATCCATACGGGTAGGAGGGGCAGAGCTGCAGAGACGGGCGGAAAGGCAGAGCGGTGCAGACAGGCAGCGACGGAATGGATGGGAGGGGTACCTTTGAGTGAGCGATCCCAGCCCCAGGCCACACAGCCCAGGGTTCCAGCACTGGGAAGATAGATCCCCATTCCATCTGCCTATAAAAACCAGTAGGGGTTGGGGCAGTGGAAGAAACTGTCAGATTTTCACTGTTTAAAGGGCCAGCACAGTCCTAGACTATATGTAAACCCACCCACTCTGGGGTTAACCACCAGGGCAGCAGCTGGAGGGGTGCCAGTTGTGTATGGAAACAGGGTGAAGTGACTGGAAATTGGGCAAGCACTGGGCAAACAGCCAGAAGCCAGATGGTGGCATTGTCCACTCTCCAAGTGCTTCCCATACAGCCACAAAGTGGTTAAGCAGGTTCCCTGCCCTGGCATTTACCTGAGGCTCGGTCCCACACAATTTGCAGGTGCCTTTTTGACACAGGCCACACTACTAAGACAGGGAGTAAAAGCAGCTCTACCTAATACACAGAAACAAACACAGGGAGGCTGCTAAACTGAGGAGACAAAGAAATATGGCCTAAATGAAAGAACAGAACAAAACCCAGAGAAAGAAATAAGCAAAACAGAGGTAGCCAACCTATCAGATGCAGGGTTCTAAACACTGGTTATCAGGATGCTCAGACAACTCCTTGAGTACAGCAAAAATATAAATGGAGAAATGAAGGTTACACTAAGTGAAATAAAGAATAATCCACAGGAAACCAATGGAGAAGGGAAGGAAGCTGGGATTCAGATCAACAATTTGGAACATAAGGAAGAGATAAATATTAAACCAGAATAAAAAGAAGAAATGAGAATTCAAAAAAATGAAGATAGGCTTAGGAACCTCTGGAACATCTCCAAACGTGCCAACATTTGAATCACAGGGGTGCCAGAAGGAGAAGAGGAAGAAGAAATTGAAAACTTATTTGAAAAAATAATGAAAGAAATCTTCCCTTATTTTGCAAAGGAAATAGACATAGAAGTCCAGGAAGCACAGAGAGTCCCCAACAAGGTGGACTGAAAGAGGACCACACCAAGACACATCATAATTAAAATGTCAAAGGTTAAAGATAACGAGAGAATCTTAAAAGCAAGTGAAAAGCGGAGAGCTACCAAGACTATCAGTAGATTTCTCCAAGGAAACTTTGTAGGTTATAAGGGACTGGCAACAAGTATTCAAAATACTGAAAAGCAAGGACCTACAACCTAGACTACTCCAACAGCAAAGCTATCATTTAGAATGGAAGGGCAGAAAAAGTGCTTCCCAGGCGAAGTAAAGCTAAAGGAACTCATCAGCACCAAGCCATTATTCCATGAAATGTTAAAGGGACTTATTTAAGAAAAAGAAGAAGGTCAAAACCATGAACCTTAAAAAGGCAACAAATGCAGATATCAACACCTGAATCTAAAAAAACCCCAACCAACCAACCAACCAACCAACCAACCAACCAACCAACCAAACTAAGCAAAGAACCAGAACAGGAACAGACTCATAGGCATGGAGATCATGTGGAGGGTTATCAGCTGGGAGGGGGAAGGGGGATAATGGGGAAAAGGTACAGGGATTAAGATGCGTAACTGGTAGGCACAAAACAGACGGGGATGTTAAGAATAGTATAGGAAGTGGAGAAACTAAAGAACTTACACACATGACCCATGGACATGAACCAAGGGGGGAGACTGCTGGAGGGAAGGGAGGGACCAGGTGGAGGGGGCCAAAGGGTAAAAAAATTGGGACATTGTAATAGCATAATCAATAGAATGTAATTCAAAAAAACCCATAGGGCTTATGAAAAATAGGGTAGGAGTACACCATTCAAAATTTACCCAGAGACACATTAAAAAACAAAGATAGGAGTCTAATACAGAATGCTAGTATGCTTTTGCACATGTAAAATCTTTGATTTATAAAGACTTCAATAAATACTGTATCTTACCTTGAAGAAAGATCCGAAATTTACTCGGGGAAGTAGGCTTTGGTAAGGCTGCCGCTTGTGAGTCGTCGTGAAGCGGTCAGACCCTTCGAGGAGTCATGCCAGCAGGCTGGCGTGGCCCACGGTGAGCTGAGGCTCCTGGAAGAACGTGCCTGGCTTAGGGTCCGTGGGCGTTCCTGCTTGGCTCTGCTCAGCTGGCTGCACGATTTTGCTTGTTCATCTAGAGATTCTCACAGATGGAACTGCTGTATAAGCAAACTCGAAATCCTGTTATGTTCACATTTTTCCCTAATATACCAATTTTGTAATTTTAAAGCAAATATTAAACAGAACTGAGTTTGTTTGGGGAGTGTTGTAAACTTACTCTCATTTGCATTATTTTCCATCAATGCTTACATCCCCCATTAGATTGGACCCTAGAAAGGCAGGGCCTGCTTCCGCTTATCTTTGGAGCCCCATCATCTAGCATGTTGCCTGGGTAGTGGTAGGCACTCGACGAATGAATGAATCTTTCCTTCTTATCTTTTATTTTCTCAGGACTCTTATGCCTGGTATGCACCCTATGAGTGAAAGGTTTATGGCTGATTATAGCTTAGTGTGTTTTTCTACCTAGAGAGCAAAATAAATTTTGGGATGGTTTCTTCATTAATTATCTATGTGGTATCTGTATCAGGCAGAATTGAGCTGGAAAAACAGCTTATTCCAGTTTGTTCAATGGAGGGAACTAAAGATGGGCACTCATTCAAAAGGTGTGTTTGAAAGCTAAAAATAACCTAAATGTCCATGGATGGATGCATAAAGAAATTGTGGTGTATATACATACAGAATGGAATATTATTCCACCTTGGAAAAGATGACTCTGGCATTTGCAACAATAAAGATGAACCTGGAATATAGTATGCTAAATGTAATAAGCCAGACAGAGAAAGGAACCCCCCCCCCCCCGCATAATCTCACTTATATGTGAAATCCAGAAAAGTCAGATACGTAGAAGCAGAGAGAGAACTATGGTTACCAGGGGCAGGGAGGGGGAAAAATTAGATGTGATACAAAGTAACAGTTATGTTGGATGAGTACGTCTAGAGATCTAACGTACAGCGTGTTGACTATAGTTAATAACACTGCACTGAATACTGGAAATTTGATGAGATTAGAGTTCAGGTGCTCTCATCAGACACACACACACACACACACACACACACACGGTAACGGTGAGAAGATATGTTAATTAGCCTGTCTGTGATGATCATTTCACTATGTAAATGTATATCAAATTATCATGTTGTACCCCTTAAGTATATACAATTTTTACTGAGAACCAAAACAAACTGGATGGTGAGGCCGTTCAGAGCTTAGCTGCAGGAGGAAGCCGCTACCCCCCGTAGGGCTGGAGGGACCCATGCGCGAAATGGTCTCACCAGAGCCAGGGGCAGAGCTATCCAGAGGGACCTGGAACCACAAAGGAGTCACAGCCATTGATGAAAATGCTATCAAAGTCAGAGCAGGAGTAAAAAACATCTTGTTTCTCCTGTCCTGTCCCCGATCTCCTGCCAGTGCCTCCCGTGTAAGAATTTAACCAGAAGCGAGCTGGCCAGGGAGTCTGGGAAGGTAATTTGCAGGAATCAGCTCCCTGCCGCATGGAGCAGAGCAGGGGGGAGGCAGTGAGCACTGGGGAAAATGGTTGGCATGGCCCCGCTGTTTCATTACCCCCTTTTCAACAAAGAAATTGATCAATGGTATCAATGGTACCTTAAAGATCACTTTGTGAAAGGCTTCTCCATCAATTCATTAAAAGAAATACACAACTGTTAAGAGTTTAATTTGAGTTCCATTGAGAAAGCTTACTGGTTAATAGGTTATTTATATTAGAGTGTGAAGTGTAGGTCTCATAGATCCAGCTAACCAGAGGGTAGCAATGTGTGTCATGATAGAACTTTTTTCCTAATGAGTCATAATGCAAAATATTTTTTAAAAAGTGAACTTTCTAGCTTCAAGTCACAGCAACAATGCAGTCTTCTCCCCTTTACACTGTCTTATTTTCCTTGCAGTTTATAGGCAATATTGTCCTCCAGAAATTATATTTCCAACTGAATATTAAAGTATTCTCCAGGGCAAAACAGAAGTAATCAAAATGGAGCTTTTACAAATAACGATTCTGAACACAGATTTTCCCTGAGACTGAGAACACCCGACTTGGGTTGCCTTTTTATTTAGTTCATTCCTTGTATCATTTAGCACAACAATGGCAAAATTACTGCAGGAATGGCTAGGAACAGATTTATTTTTGGTAAGAGATTAAAGACTCAGGCCAGTGAAAATTCTATACTTACTTTGTAGGCTTCATTCTTTGTTTTTGTAAAATATAAGAAGAAATTAAAAATGCACAAATCAGAGGCTTTAAATGTCATTGTCTAATTCCTTCTTATAAGGAGGAAGTATTATTGAAATAAAAATGCAATTTAATTTTAATGAATGTATCTTAAATTTCAAAAATATTGAATTTCTTTCTACATGTTCTATAGTGCTATTTCAGAACTAACATTTAGTTCAGAATTTCAGAGGCATTATATGCAAGATACCTTTTTGATTCTTAAAGTCTATGAAATTGCCATCATGATGAAATATTTGTTAGCCTTTCCTCTGTTAGTAGCTCTGTGAAGTGCAATTTACAAGGCAAGTTACACTGACATCCACTGGCTCTGTAAATGAGGATGAATTATACTAGCTATATTATTTTTAAGCCTCATACTTACGAATGTGAATAAGTAGATTTCCTTATTTTACTTTTACATGACAATATCTATTTTCAGAATGCCTTTCAGCCTAATGGCAGAATTGTGAGTTAACTTTATCATATATATTTTTTCTCATTCAATTCTGAATATTCCTCTCGCTTTTCTCCCCTGGATGGCACCTGTTGTGGGAGAGGTATCTGGCCCTTGGGGGTCTGCCATGGTCTGAGTTGCATCCCCTGAGATTTTAACACTTTTGCTGGTCCTCTGGCATTGTTGGGCTTTCCTCGTACCAGCCCCTGCTCCCAGTTCCCACCTGCTCTCTCTTTATAGAGTCCCATCCCAGTTCCCATCCTGCCCTCCACACAGAATGCTCTGTCTGTGGGGGAGGCCCTTCATGTCTGCCACCTCTCCCTACCTGTCCAGCCTTGCTCCTCTGGGTCAGGAAGGTAATGTGTGCCCGCTCCCCTGTTTCATCGCTCCATGCAGACCTTGATGAACCACTTTAGCTTCATTGCCTAGACCTTTGCTGCCACTGCTGCCCAGACTTCTGGGCCGTGGCTCCATGGGGACAGTGAGATGTGGGGTAGGGGACCACTTGCCATTTCCCAGGGCCCCAGAAGGAAAGCAGGACATGATTTCCGGGGGTCTTTATTGTTTGCCTCCACCCCATTTCTTAGAAACCCAAACTGTATCGAACTGTTCTGTTTCTCTTTAAACTTTTCTGCTTTTATTTTCCAAATAAACATAGAAGACCAGATTTTAAGCCTAAAAATCAAAGACGTGAGATTTCTGTTTCTTGATTCTCTTGTAGCCTCCCCCTTGAGGCAATGAGCAGTTCCGTACAAGTTCTTGGGATTGGGAGAAAAGGTCTTACAGTCCTAGGCAAGAAATTCAGTAAAGCCTGGGGGAGGAGCCTCAGTTAACATGCAGCACACTTTCCTAAGCACATTCTGTTACTCTTGGGAGTCTATTTTCCCACCTGTATAAGAGGGATTATAATAGCCAGTTTATATGGTTCCTATGAAGATTAAATGTAACATATTAGGTTAAGGGCCAAACCAGCCATCAGTCAAAAAATGTTAGTCCTTTCCCTTCTCCTTGAGTTTAGAGACAGAAAGGTTTAACTGATGTAGATACACAAAGATAAAATGAAATCAGAAAGCCAACTGCAGGCTGTAATCTAAAGTATTATTCACATACCTACTTTGAGGCAAAGCCTCAAAAAACAGTCTTACATGTATGTTGTAGAAAATTAGACAATACGGACAAACAAAAATAAGTAAAAACATCACCATATTCCAACTTGCAGAGATTACTACTTTTAACATGTTAGTGTATATTCCCTTTAATTGCTTGCTTTCTCCCTGTACATATACGTGTACTTATTTATGTACATATACATTTATAGGTTAACTTGTATCTCATTTAGAACAACAGAATGTTTCAATTTTCCCATTGGTCTCCAAAATGTCTTTCATTGCTGGCTATCCCAGTGAACATCCAAAAAAGATCACATATTCTTTCTATTTTTTATGTCACTTACCATTTCATCTAAGAGCTGTCTATTTTTTAATGTCATTGGCTTATTGAAGTTTCTCACCTTCTGGGTTTGTCTTATTGATTCTTCAAGGTGTTGTTTAGCTTGTTCTTCTGTTTTGTCTAAACTGTTTATTCATTTTGTTTAACTTTGTTTCATCGGTGATGCTTCAGATTGTATCATATCAAAAGACATAATTTTAGCAATTCTAAAATTAATGGCTGGATTAGGGTGGTGACTCTGCGACACTTCCATTGCGCAATTGTATGCTTCTCCCTCTGTCGAGCAAGTAATGCGAGTGGGGTTATTTTGGCATTATATTAAATGTCTGACTCCCCATCAACCATTCACTTAATAGTTTTAGAACCAGTTATAGTGAATAAAGGAATCTGAATAAAAATAAATGACTAGGTATGTTGTAGGAATGGAGATTGACCTGACAAATATTATTTTAAAAGTGGCCACATTTGCTTTTTCCTGTTCATCTTACAAAGGTGGTCAGATTTCAGTGGTGTTTAGATGAGACCTGGTAGCCAAGACATACAGGATTGGCCGAAGTATCAAGCACTGAGCCTAAAATTCAGAAGTAAGCACAGGGGGGATATTAACAAAGAAGGATGCTGAGTTTGTGCCTAGGGCAAGCATAAGGGGACAGTGAAAGTTTAGAATATGGTGGAATTCATGGTAAATATATTCAAAATATTTAAGGAACCTTGAAAATTAAATCTAAGGTGCTTCCAAAACTTAAGTTGGAGGGCTTCCCTCCCTTTTTTTTTTTAAGGAAAGTCGTGAGCTGGAATACTTTTCTTTTAACATAACTGTAGAGTGCACTTTTGATTAAGTTCCAGATTTTTATGAGCTCTGACACTTTGTTCATAAGTCCTGTCTTTTCGGCTCTCCAGATGTAAATTATTCTGTTTTCCAGAAGTAAATTATCCTATGCTCTGGCACAATGACTGCTTCCAAGGCTGCTGTGAGAATTAGATGGTATTGGATTCTTAAAGAGTTTCAAAGTCTAGTTTTTAGGAACAGGCTGCTTTGTAAAATGTTCCTGAAGTGTAAGTTTAGAAAACGAACCAACTTGGCTGGTCTGTTTGTTGCCGTGGATGACAGGATTCAGAATCTCCTGGAGAGTTCAAGTAGAGACTGAAGTTTTTCTTGGGAAATATAAAGGGTTATGGTTTTATGTATTATTACCTTATTATTGATTTTATTATTAGAAACCTTTGCTGTCCCTGGTCCAGGGGTCCCCCATGCATAGCTTGGCCAAGTGACCTGCTTTGACCAATGAAATTAGGAGGGCTATTTCTAAGCAGAAGTTTTAGGAGCCATTGTGCAATTCAACCGCTACCTTTCTTCTCTCTCTTCCCCTAGTCTGGCATGTCCCAGATAGCAGTGGCTCTTTCAACCTGGCCCTTAGACCTGTGTTGAATGTGTAGCATATTTGAGAAATAAACCTTGTTTGTGGTTGGAAGCCACTAAAATTTTGGTTTGTTTGTCATTGCAGCATAACTTAGGCTAAGCTGACTGCTACAGAGGAGAAATGAGATGCATGAATATAATACAGGATTGTGCTGATAACTACAGTTTATGGTCGAGAATTTTAAAGTCAGTGATCTGCTTGGCGTAGTTGATTTGAAGACATCTGGATTTTCTGTTCAGCTTTGTGACTCAGTGAAGTTAGCTGCCAAAGCGACCATTGGGAGATACCTTAAGCTACCAGAGTCATGGCTAACGCTATAAATCACAATTGATTGCGAGAACTTTCTATGATCAGAGTATTATTCAACTTTGAATTTAATGCTAGTGATCTGTTGGAACAATTAACTGAAAGTGAGCTGGGACTTTTTAATTATTTTTCTTTCAGATATGCTATTTGAGATAGTTATTTGAATTGCAGTGTTGCCGTATGAAAAAACACAATCTGCTGTTTTTATAGTCACACAAATTAATTTTCAACTGAAGTATAAATGTCAGCTCATGTATATCATACTCGGCTTAGAAAAAAATTCCTTTATATTTGATTTTTTTTTCCTTAAGAGAAAACATGCTCAGAATAAACTGTGAGAGCTATGAATTGAGAGGAAAAACCAATCTCTCTTCAATTCAAATTAACTTCTCAGAACTGGAGCAGGATAAATACTCCTGCTGAAGTGTGTGCTGTAATTACAAACCTCAGGGATCTTAGGTTTTATGGCTCATTTTGAGCATTCAAACCTGTGCAGCACGCCTTAAGTTAGTCAAGTTAGCTATTAGGTGGTTTTAAATCGTTATCTTGCATAAGGAAACTTACATAAAAATTAGGAATTAGAGACATTACTTTTCACCTCACCTGGTTGAATCAAGTTGATCTTCAAAAAGGGTGTTTTTTTCAGGGATTATTTTGCCTCATATTGGAAACGTCTGGATATAGGTAATTCGGGCAATCAAGAAACAAGAGATGAAGCTCTATAATTTATAACTGAAATTTAGCCTTCAGATTAACTGCATTAGTATGCCGCTGGTTAGGACCTATGTATTTATTAAATGAAATGACCTCTAGATTTGCATATTTAACACAAAATAAGTTCTTGGAGGTATAAGAATATTTAAAATCACTATTTAAAAGGTTATTATTGCCAAGATTTAATAATTAAAATGAGAACAATTTAGTTTTTAAAGTTTTTATAGTTTTTGAAATTGCTTCTAGGCCATTTCCTTCCACACTTCAGCCCTCAGCAAAAAGTAATCTTTTTAACATGAAAATAAAATACAAACTTTCCAATTCTAAAGAATAGATAATCAGTACTTAGCTTTCATTTGTATAAATAATTTCCATTCAGTTCACTAAGCAACTCCTGTGTGTTGGTTGTCATGCTGAGCTGGTGATACAAAGATTAAGAGATTTGTCCCCTACCCTCAAGAGGCTTACAACCTGACAAAAGAGACAGGCACTTAAAAAATAAGCAGTGCATAGATTTATACATTATATAACGGGGATATTACAGAGGAAAGATTAATAAATTATGGGGAAATAGGAAAAGATGAATAAAATATTATGAAAATATAGTATTTTCAAAATTGGCTTCTGCATCTAAACAACAACAAAGATGAACATTATAACTTCTATGTCTAGGAGCTAGTTTAGAGAATGAAGAATATATATATATATATAAATTTTTAATTCCCAGTTTCACAGCATGTGACATTTTATGAGCCAGGGGTCCTTCCATTTCAAGTAATGAAAAGCATGAAGCCCTATGCGGAGGTATCCTATACTGTTTTATTTTCCAAGTCTATCTAGGGATCTTTTGTGGCCTTGGAAGGGAAGGAGCTTTGTTTGGGAACTTAGCAAATTCTAAGCTCTCTCTTCCTGTCTAACTCTCTGTCACTTCCTAGTGCCTGGAAATCTTTTGACGTGTGTGTGTGTGTGTGTATGTGTGTGCATGTGTTATCCATTCTGCTTGCCCTGGGTTTCTTTGGGGACTAGGCTTTTGAAACTCAGTTTGTCCCCCTATCTCACTTTTGATAAGTACATTTCCTCACAGGTAATAAGCTCCACTGACTGGATGGGGAAAGAATAGAGGATCTGAGAACATGTGGAGGAAAATAACACCTGCCAAATTATTAGAGTAGTATCTGGCCACTCCTATGGAATTGTTGTTATAGTATTGATTTTAATTCTATAACAAATTAGATTTTCCATTAAATTAAAATAAAACCCTGCCTTTATGAAGTTTTTATCAATAATTTGCCATAGTTATCTTCACTTTTATTCCAAATTTCTCTGTAACATTTACAATTTCTGTAGGTAATAGAACTTCAATTATATATTGCCTTATATCTGATTTATTGTTGTCTGTGTTTAAACATTTTCTCCCTAAAAAATGAAGGTCCTTGGAGATTTAAAGGACTATAACATTTTATCTCCAGCATGATAGTAAGAATGCTTCGCATGACTTCAAGGTTCCTATTGGACAGTGGCATTTAGGTAATTCCAAATCTAGCCACACATCTTCCAAAGAAAGAATACAGATTAACAATGACAGCATAACTAAGGGATTTAGGACACTGCAAACTTCAAATTACCTCAAATTGGAGAAACACCCAAGTCCAGCAGAGGAAACTCAGAAAAAGAGGAGAAGGGAAATAGAAGGGTGGATGGAAACAGAATACTCATTGGCCAAAGGGACAGTTCCACCTAGACTGGAGATTTTAAGAGGCACTCTAAGACTTGGTAGAGTGGTGTGGGCTATTGGAGGATTAAAGGCAAAAACTTGAATGTTTATTGGAACAGACATGGCTGTCTTAAAGAGGCACTCCATCATGTGGAGCATCCATTGGAGACCGGGTAGTAATGGGAAAGAAGGAAGAAAGAGGGAGGCATTAAGGGTCCTAGAGAAACAAAAATCGCAAAATCAGAAGATGGAGCACCTCCCACGGACCTCACCCCCCAAAACACTGCAGCTGTTCCTGCTCTTGGTTAAAGAAACCTGGTGAACTATGGTTACACAACCATCTCCGCAAGCCAGTTGTTTTAGTTTTACCTTCATTAAAACAGCAGGTTTATTATTTATTTTTAAAATATGACAAATTTATTGTGGTACAATTCATATACCATATATAATTCACCCATTTAAAGAGTACAATTCAGTAGGATACAATGAGGAGGTATCCAGCCATGTAATATGACAAATAGAAACATTTATTGAAGAAGATACAAAATACAAGAAACATTGTACATAGGACAATGATGCCTCAGTCCCCTTCAAAGCAGGCACCTTGGGACCCCACACACTTCTCCCAATCACCATCAGCTGCCCCATCACATTTTCCTGAATCTCATCAATGGCCTTAAATCTCTTCCAAGGTGATTTTAGTTTTAGGAAAATCCAGACGTCGCGGGGCACCAAATCTGGGCTGTAGGGGGGCCGAGTCACCTGGGAGATTTGCTGTTTTGCCAAAAAACTCTACATGAGACATGATGCATGAGCAGGCGCATTGTTGTGATGACACTGTCAATCACCAATTGCCTATAACGGCAACTGTTTTTGTCATATTGCATCTCTCAACTGATGAAGAACATTGAGGTGGTACTCCTTATTAATTGTGTGGCCTGGTGGGGCATACTCGTGATGAACACCTTCCCAATCAAAAAAACAATTAACGTGGTCTTGATCTTGCTGTGACTTTGCCATGCCTTCTTTGGGTGTGGAGGACCAGGTGACTTCCATTAGGATGACAGGACCTTTGTTTTCGGATCATAGCCATACAGGTAGACCCATGATTCATTTCTGGTTATGAACTTTTTGAGGAAATCTGGTTCATTGGTAGGGGTTCGAATCATCACTAGCAAGTGCAGCACGATGTTCCTTCTGCTCTGGTAGCAGAAGACTTGGAACAGATTTTGTCATAACATGTTTCATGCCAAAATGGCTGAATATCGCTGCTATGAATAGTTGGGTACAAGTCTTTTTGTGTGAGCATGAGTTCAGTTCTTTACGTTAATAATATATGAGTAGAATTCTTGTGTCAAAACCTCGGACACAGTAGTTTTTGGAATCCCCAGATCAGCTTCTAGTTCTCCTACTGTCAGTTGCCCATTTTTGTTGATTGCAGCCCATACACGTTCAACATTTTTAGGTGTTCTGCTTGTTGCAGGCCTTTGAGAATGTGGATCACTTTCAAGAGATTCTCAACCATCTTTGAAGAATTTATGTCACACTTTTATTTAGGCTGCACTCACTGCATCATCCCTGAAAGCCTTCTGATTCATCTGAATAGTTTCTGTGGAGGATGTGTTCAAGCTTAACGCAAAATTTGATGCAGATCCACTGCCCTACTTGCTCAGTCATTTTGAATGCGGGGGCCACACAGTAAACATGCTCACTTACCAGCGTCTACCGCGTCCAGTGACTAGTACAGTGAAGTCACTACTGTTCACACATGAGCATGCCAGTCCACTCCTCTTGGCTGTCAGGCTATGTTGGTGCTGCGGAAGTCGTTCTCATTATCTTCATAGTGGCTGGACTTTTCCTGGACAGGCCTTGATTCACAGGGTTATGCAATCTTTGCCACAATAAATTTTAGAGCATTTTCATTCCCCACAAAGAAACCCTTATTCCATGAACAGTCACTCCTCAGTTTCTCCCAACATTTCTTCTTCCCCGCCTTCTTCCATCTTGGCGGTTGGCAACCCTAATCTAAGTCTTTCTCTCTAGATTTTCCAGTTCTGGAAATTTCATATAAATAAATGCTATGGAGTGTTATCTTATGTGATTGGTTTCTTTCACTTAACATACCACTTCAACACTCATCCATCCATGTTCATCAAGATCTACCAGTATTTTTATTAGCTAGTAATATTTATTAGTCAGTTAATGACCAGTTAGGTGTTTTTACTTTTTAGCTGTTAGGAGTAGTAATGCTGCTATGAACATTCATATACTAGTTTTTGTTTGGACCTTTTGAATTTCTCTTGGGCATTTCCTAGAAGTAGCATTGATGGATCATAGGGCAACTCTTATGTTTAACTACTTTCAAACTGCCAGAATGCGTTTCAAAACACCATTTCGCATTCCCACCAGCAGTGCATCAGCATTTTAATCTTTCCACATGCTCACCAGTCTTTGCCGTTATATATATATATTTTTAATTCTATTGGGTGTGAAGTGGTATCTTGTGCTTTGGATTTGCATTTTCCTAATGGCTCATTATGCTGAACATCTTTCCATGTCATGACCTAGATTCTAACTCTATGACATTCTGGAAAAGTCCAAACTATGGAGATGGTAACAAGATCAGTGGTTGCCAGGAGTTAAGGGAAGGGAAGGATGAATAGGCAGAGCACAGGATACTTAGGGCATTGAAACAGTCGCATATTATATTATAATGCTGGATAAATCTCATCATTTTGTCAAAGCCAACAGAGTATACAACACAAAGAGTAAACGCCAATGTAAATTATAGACTTTGGGTGATAATGACATGTCAATGTAGGTTCATCAATTGTGACGAGTGCATACCTGTGGTGAAGGATGTTGATAATGGGATGTGGGAGCAGGGGCTGTACATGTGTGGAGTCAGGGAATGCATGGGAAATCTCTGTACTTTCCTCTCAAATTTGCTGTGAACTCAAAATTACTCTAAAAACAGACTATTTTTTAACAAATTTCTCAGTTTATTTTCAATAAATCCCTATTCCTAAGACAAGCACCCATTGCTCTTTTTTATATCTCTATAGTTATACTGTCTATCTTAGAAATTTTACATAAATAGAATCATACAAGCATAATATTTTATATTAGGCTTCTTTCTCTTACCAGGATATTTTTGAAATCCTTTCATGTTCAGTAGTTAATTCCATCTTATTACTGAGTAGTATTCCATTATATTGATATATCACATTTTAATTATTCCTTTAACATCTGAAGTGTTTCTCCTTTTTGACTGTTAGGAATATCGCTGCTATGAATAGTTGGGTACAAGTCTTTTTGTGTGGACATGATTTCAATTCTTTAAGTGAATAATATATGAGTAGAATTCTTGTGTTGTATTTTAGTGTATGTTTACCTTTTAAACACTTTACCAGTGTCGCAGTGCCACATTCTTATTGGTAATGGATGGCATTCCTAGTTTCTCCACATCCTTGTTAACACTTGGCAATGCCTGTCATTTTGACTTGGCCACTCTTGTGGGTATAGGGTGGCATCTCGTTTGGTTTTTATTTACATTTTCCTGGTGATTAATGGAGTGAAGCATTTTTTTCATATGCTCATTTCCATATGTGTATCTTCTTTGTGAAGTGTTTCTTCAAATCTTTGGCCCATTTAAAAACTGAGTGTTTTGTATCCTTATTATTGACTTAAAAGGGCTCTATGAATCCTGGGTAGAAGTCCTATAATATAGATGCTTTTCCTACTGTTCCATTTGTTTTTTCCTTTGCTTAATAGTGTCTTTTGAAAGGAAACTATTTAATTTTGAGATAGTACCTTTCACAAACTTTATCTTGCATTTTTCATGCTTCATTGATCGACTTTGAATATTAAACCAATCCTGCATTTATGGAATGAAATGTTATATCATCCTTTTTATATGTCACTAATTTGATAAAATTTTGTTTAGAATTTTGTGTATGTTCATGAGGGATAATGGTTTGTAATTTCTTTTCTTTAGTATCCTTCTTGAGTTTCAGTGCTATTATTACCATGTCCTTGTAAAATAAATTGAAAATTATGTCTCCTTTATTTATTTTATAAAGGAGTATATTTAAGTTTGGTATTGTTTCCTCCTTAGGTGTTTGAAGGCATTCATCAGTAAAGCCTTTTGGGCTTTCGTGGAAAGGTTTTTAATTATGGATTCAGATTTTTATTTATGTTTTCATACATTTTGGTAATTTGCATTTTTCAGTTTTAATTTTTTTCCTTTCATCTAGGTTGACAAGTTTATTGCCATAAATTTGTTCATAATATTCTCTGGCAATCTTTTTTCTGTAGTGATGCTCCTCATTAACTCCTGATACCTGTGTTTTGTATGTTCTCTTTTTTCCTTATTCGGTCTTGCTAAGTGTATTCTAAATTTTACCAATCTTTTAAAATAAGTAGCTTTTGGATCTATTGAATTCTGTATGCCTGCTTTCTGTTTTGCTAATTTTTGTCTTATGTTTCTTATTTCCTCTTTTATAATTTTCTCAACTTTAATATTTTGTTATTTTTTTGAGATCAGCTTAGATAATTGATTTTTCATCTTTACACTTTCTAATATGCACACATAGCTAAAATTTCCCTCTAAACACTGCTTTAGCTGCATTGCATAAGTTTTGATACGTTATATTTTTCACTATCATTTACTTAAAAATAGTTTCTAATTTCTACTTTTTCCGATTTAGAAGTGTATTACTCATTTCGATCACTTCATAGATTTTTCTAGTTATTTTTCTTCTTTTATATCTAAATTAATTCCTCTGGGATGAGAGCACATCATCTATGTAATTCAATCCCTTGGGATTTGTTGAGTTTGCTTTATGACATAATGTATGATTGACTTTGGAAATGTTTTATACACACTGGGAAAGAACGTGTATTCTGCGATTGCTGGGCATTGCCCTATAAGCTTTTCATTAGATCAAATCAATTCATTGAATTGTTGTTTATATCTTGTACACCCTTACTGATTTTTGTCTGTAGTTTTTTCAGTCCTTAAGGGAAGGTTGTTAAAATCTCTAGTGGTGATAGTGGATCTGCCTGGTTCCTTATATATTTTTTTTGTTTTTCCTTGAGTTTAACTATTTAGGACTACCATGTCTTCTAATTTAACTGGCACTTTTATGTTTATGAAACGTCCCTACTTATGTGTAGTAAGACATCTTCTCAAAGAGTCTAATTTTTCTAGTATTAATACAGCCATACTTGCTTCTTTTGGTATTTGCTTGACATATCTTTTACTATCCTTTATCTTTGACTTATCTATACATTTATATTTAAGATGTTTCAGTTATAACTAATTGCCTTAGTTTCCTATTGCTGCTGAAACAAGTTCCCATAAACTTATTGACTTGAAACAGCACAATTCTATTGCCTTACAGTTTTAGAGGTTAGAAGTTCAAAATAGGTCTCAATGGACTAAATTCAAGGTGTTGGCAGGTTTGCATTTCTGCTGGAGTCTCTAGGGAAAATCCATTTCCTTGCCTTTTCCAGCTTCTACAGGCTGTCCACATCCCTTGGCTCATGGCCCACCTCCATATTTAAGTCCAGCAATTGCCAGTCTGACACTGAGTGTCCTGAATCCCCCTTTCCCTTATAAGGACACTTATGATTACACTGGGCCACCTGGACTTTCCAGGATAACATTCTCATTTTGAAGACCTTGAACTTAATCACATTTGCAAAGCCCCTTTGCCATGTTAGGTAGCATGTTCACTAGTTCTGGGGATTAGGCCATGGACTTCTTTGTGAGAGCTGTTATCCTGCCTAACATACCGGCACAGAGTTACATATTGTTATTTTTATTTATTCTGACAATTTTTGTCATTTGACTCATTATCCATTTATATGTAATACAATTAGTGTGATAAATGAGTTCACATTTGCCATCTTGTTGTTTTCTATTTGTTGCCCTCTTTTTCATGTCTCTGTGGATTAAATAAGTATTTCATTCTTTTTTTCTCATCCAATCTTTTTAGTTATGCATACTTATGTGACTTTTTAGTGGTTACATTAGAGATTTCAATATGTATCCATGACATTATAGTTCATGTTTAATGATCTTTTTTTTTCACATACTTTCTTTTTAAGCTCTTATATGCTAACTTGAATATCTGGATCACATGTGAATCTGCTTCTGTTTTTTTTCTTTATCTATCTCACTTGCGTATTGAATATACACATATACACATACTCTCTTAACCTTTTTTACCCTCTTCTCACCTAGGCAGTGTTCTTCCCTTTCTGTAATTTAAGTTTATCTAGACTTTATTTCTCACACAGCTTTTTTAAAATACAATTTTCGAAATTTATCTTTTTTTAGTAGTTGGTACAGGACCTCAACAGGTGATCATGTCCTCTAAAACCATCCTAAAAACACAAGCCAGGATTTGTCAGTTATCAGGGAGAAAAATTAAAGGGATTGCACAGAGTATGGCAGGTAGATCATTAGGGAGCCTGGTACACGCACTGGATTGATTTTAGAAGAAGGGTTGGCTAGTGTTTGCAGACACTTCACTTTTGTTTTCCTAAGATTCGAGTAGTTTCTTCCTGGAAAGTTTTGTGAGTTTTGACATGGCATGGATTCCTGCTGGGAATTGTGGAAGTTCAACAGTAGACTATGTGTTTATCTCATTCATACCAACCTGAGAGGTTCCGTTTGGAAATTCATCTAGTTGTACCAAGGTCCCATTGAAATCTTTTGAGTGGAATGCGAACTGGGAACTACCTGTAGGTGGCAGTAGAGAGGCATTTAGGTATAAAATCTAATTTAAGATATCAGTGATTAACGACTAAGTTATAAAATTGAAATATTCCCCAGTATTTTAACCTTTATGCTTCTAGACAGTTCTGAGAGTTTTGAGTTTCTCTAAAGTCAGTATTTGTTTAGGTTTGGAAAGAGACAATGAAGTTACAGGTGTACCACTTATATAAATTCTATCAAGACTGCAGTTATGAACTTGTTTTTCTCCTTAAATAGCTTCCATTTTTACTGTCAGTGTTTTTAATAGTAATCTAAAATTATAAATTGAATTTTCTCTGCTTTTATGTCTGGGATATTTATGTGGAAACCCTAGTTAAGTTTTGGAAGTGTTGGGAAAATATAACATTGTCAATTTTACTGGTCAAAATATTAAGATACCATATTTGGTGACCTACAAAAAAGAGAAGGGAAGATTAATTTGTTTTTGTCAGAAAGGAGAGAAAGAATGTCAGTAATAAGTGAAGCGCCTGGGACCTTTTTTGTAGAAATCAAATTTTGTTCATTCAAGAGCCTTCAAAGAACAATAGAGTAATACTCCCCTGTATCACTAACCTTCAGATACTGGAACAAATTGTGGAGAGAGGATGAGAAATTTTCTTCCTGGGAAGTTATTCCAGTCTTCACTGGCTGGTTTATATACTCATCACCCCCCTCCACCCCCAAGTCAAGGGAAAGATTTAAACGACCACTTTCTCTAGCTCTCCCAAGGCCATGAATCACTGAAAGGCACAAATTAATTATATAACCTCTCTGCATTTTGGATTAATGGACTTAGAAACAATTGAAGAGCACGTAAGTCTTTACACAGGCAACTTCATGATGAATAATCTCAGAGCAGACATCATTCCAGTGGGGTCTCACTAGTGCAGACGAAACATCAGAGTAAAGGCATGCAGTAGGGTTTATTTAAAATGAGCTTGTTCGTGTATGCTTATGATCATTTTGAGACTGGTCAGATAGAATGCAGTACAATTCTACACACATTTTAATCATTTTTATTGAGTGGTAGCACTTCTATTTTTCGGGACCTTTAGGGAGACATTTCATGGTTTTTTTAGTCAGCCTTTCCTTTAGGTCTTATCATTTAAACAAAGCAATTTAGCCTGATTACATACTGGTTTCAAAGCATTAGCACATTCTTCTAAAGAAAATGACATTTCCAAGTAGTTTCTACCATATGCTAACACTTACGGTTGTTTAAAATGAGAACTTTTATATATATTTTTTGTTTTGTTTTTGCTTACCTATACCACAGGGGCCGGTGAATTTCCTGTCTTGCCATTTAATGTGTCTGACTTTTGCTTGGATGTGATTATACACAAGACAAGTCACAGTCTTGCAAAAACTGGTATGTAGGACGATTTTCATAGAACTTAAAGGACTATCACTACTAAAATTATTAGAAAAGAATCTGGAAAATTATGCATTCCATTAAGTTTAATTGTTCTCCCTGCCATGCCATTGTTTATGACCATCCCCCACTTGGAATGTCATTTCTTGAGCCCCTCCCTGAGACTCAAGGATGCCTATTGGTTGACACACTACATTGAGCTCTGAAATTATACCTTTTATCTAAATCGGTTTCTCCAGCTTGACGCTCTTCCTTCCCCTATTAGAAGAACAAGATTCAGAGGCTGAATTCCTCACATCTTGCTTGTTAGCAACTCCCATTTTGCACATGCAGACATGCTTGCCTCTTGCTGGCTGGTAGACTGGCCTGACTGACAAGCCAGCTGGGAACAATTCCTTGAGAACTTTGTGTTCAGTTTTTGAGTTACTTTGGAAGAGTGTAAAGTCATAAGGATTGCTTTAGACTCCCATAGATTGGATTTTCAAGGTGGGTAGGTAGGGAAGTATTCCAGTATCCTTTGATGGGGTCACTAACAGCTTGTTGGGTGGAATGGCTCTTCACTGTGTAGGACTACTCTGCATACTCCAGAATGCCTAGCATCCTTTCCCCCTTCCCAGTCTTCTAAGTTCTAGTTTCTACCTTAAGTCGACCAAAAATGTCTACACACACATTTCCAAAAGACCCCGTGGAGATGTGATATACTTCCAGGTGGAGAACCAGTGACCTATCAGTGCTATACCAAAAACAGAACAAACCAACAACAAACAAACTGGCCAGGAAACATTTTTAGTCTCTTGCAGAATCAACAGTGGCCAAAGTCACACTGACTGACCACTCTCTGTTGAATTTATGGAAAACAATGATCATTTGTTTGCAGTGTACCTAGTCAATTTTCTTTGAAAACTCAAATTCCCATAAATGTTGATTAAATAGACAATGGAAGTAGCTTAGTAATGTTTTTGTCTTGGATTTGTGATCTACACTCATTTCCTAACTTTCTTTAGGCCTTATCTAGATGCCAGTTATTGACATCTTGCCCTGCTAGACTTTCATAAAGCTGCTTTCAAGGTGAATCTGAGATGTTTGAGGTTTGCCTAAAGTTCCCCTTTGTAAGCTTTCTTAATGAAGAAACTCTTTTATCTAATTTTCTTTACTAAACAAGAGTGTCTTCCATCTAAACTTGTCCATGGAGGACAGTGCTTAACACTTGCCTGTCAGCTGAATAAGAAAAATGATTTATTTACATGCAGCAAGAAAGACATTGGGATTTTACTATAATTTCATCACTGACCTACACTGTAATAGCCCAATTTCTTAGTACAAAATACATTTTGGAAATGTTTTAGGAGATTGAAAAAAATAATTTTAACATTTAAGTTTCATAAATGTTACAAATGTTTCCTTTTACACACTTGGAACCATTAACTGGAGCCTATTTATTCTAGTGCAGTGACAAAAAAAGATTCCCTTCCTTATTCATCAATAGTTTCCATAGATTGCTTTTTTTTTTAAGCCCGATTTCACCTTCAAATTCACTGACCCGTGTTCCAAGCATTTCTATTACTTAATTCAGGTCAGTTCAGATATATTGTAAGTCATTACCTCTTTTCCAGCCAATCAGCTTTTGATTTTTCAAAGTGACGTTTTTATTTCTGAGTGCACACACACCACACACAAACACAAAGACACACAAGCACGTCTTTACTTGCATATTATCGTACGTACTCTTTTTTCCCCTGTGGAGTGCTTCTTCTGCATCAGTGTTACTTTGAAAGAGATGGAGAACTTTCATAAATTGGAATATTGCTTTTTTAATGGCATCAACCGAAATTTCTACATCCCCAAGTGAGTTATTCTTAAGAGGCCCATTCGATTTAATTTAGCTCCATCCATACAAGGGCATCTCTATTGTTCTAGATCCCAAGTTGGGTCACTTTGGTTTCAGTTCTGCCCTGAATAACATTAACACGATTGAGTCATTGTGCAAATAAAATAATTGTGTATTACTTTTAAAAGGTATTTAAAAGAAGAAAGCTTTGTAAAACGTATTGAGTTTCCTTTGAAATATGTATATGTGTGTGTGTGTATATACATATATGTACACAGAATATAGATATACATATACCTATATATATCTATATACCTACTCTTGGCGGAACAAAAATACTCTGATAAGTGGTGATATATATATAGAAATTTGATTTCACCTGAAAAACAATTTTGTATACCATGATTTAAGGAAACCCTAACCTGTTTTGATCTAAACTTCCACACAATTTCTTATATTAAATTAGGTTCTATGATCTCTTATATAGTATATTCTTAAAAATATTCTTCACCTCCAAAACTTTGTCTAGCCGTTGTACTTACATCGGTTTCAACTATTTTTACAATAACTGTTTTTTGTGACTACCTTCTATAAATGTTAAGGGTGTAGGATTCTCAGCTTTGACTGGATTTGAAACCTATCTCCACTATCTCATGGTTTATTTTGTATCTCTGTGCCTTATACTCAGTATCTATCAGTAGGAGATTATTTTGTGGTATATTCACTGCAAAGTGGGTTGTAATATTATATGACTTACTGCTGCCAAATCAGAGTAGAACATTTTAAACCTGTAATCAAGGGAAAAACATGGATGTTTTCATCTGTTAATTACATAGCTAAGTGAATCTGTTTAGAGTAATGTTTTGTTCAATTTGTATCAAACCTGCTGAAATTGTATTTTAGAAATAAAATGTTTTCAAGATGAGCTCTTTTACAAGTAGATGTAGATTTGTGTGGGCTTCCATAATTCTCTTGTGTTTTTCATATTAACATTTGGGATGATGGGCTAAGCCTCCGTAGATGTTCACTGAGAGAAAGAGGTAAGACAGAGAGAGGGAGGGAAGGAGAAAGAGATAGAAAGATAGAGATAGACAGATATCAACTTTGTAGATTTTCTTATCCTTAACTTTCTAGCATCTCCAATAGCAAACTGTGTGAGCCTTATTTGCAAACAACCTTTGCAGCTCCATGAATAATGCTAGGGTCTTGAAGACTCTAATATTTTGGCTAATGCAGTTCCCTGGGTTTATCATAAGCTCTCCCTGTTGGTCTTCCAGGTAAACTTCCACTCAGCCTTGAAGACACATCTAGAGCTACCTCCTTGATGAAGCGTTCCCTGACTTTCCTAGGTAGACCTGGAGTTTTTTCTCGTAGCACTCCCTCATCTTCTGTACACATGTCCATTCTAGGAATGGTCCTACATCTTTATGGTTTACATATCTCTGCCCCCTAATGTAATTTAACACTTGGAAGGCAGAGAAGTTTTTTCTGACAGATAATGTATTTTATAGTACAGTTAGTCATGACTGCTGGAGAAACAGGCACGAATAACTTCTTGGTTCAGATTTCTCATTTTACAGATTAAAAAAAAAGATGAAGACTCCTAAAGTCCTGTTTCTGTTCAGTAAACTTGGTTGTATCTCGAATTATTTGATTGCGTTGCATGAACACATTTGAAGTAGAACCCATTTGAAGAAAGAGAGGTGGTGGAACTAGCTAGCCTGGTTTCCTCTCCCACTTTTCAGAAAGCTGTTCTCAGCCTGATCACATCTTCAAATAAGGCTCACACAGTTTGCTCCATCTCCTTCTGCTCCCTGTTTCAGAAAAATAAGGAAATATGCTGTAATTTGGCTAGCATCTACATTAGGAGAAGAGAAATGGCAGTTAGGCAAAGGAAAGGCCCACTGAGAAGGTTCTAACAAGTGCAGGAGGGCATTTTGAAAGCAAGGAGGATAGTTTGAATAGTATTGTAATGCAACGGGTAAGGCAATGAGTAGAGTTGTGTCTGAGGGCTGGACTGTGATTGTATAGTTTGGCTAAAACGGAGGCAGTAATTTTCAGCACATGCTGTGATCTGGAGGGGCAGGACTAAGAGGAGATTTCAGAGAAGGAAATGATAGTATCTTAAACCAGAGCATTATTTTATTCTGGTTGCATAATGTAGACATGGTAGTTAAACTGTTATCGTAGAGAAATGGCTTATGCATATTTAGTGAGCTGCTTGTATCAATATGAGTGGCTGTTACAATAACACAAATGCATGTGTGGTTTCCCAAACAGTTAATAATTGTTTAATAAGCAATTCCTTGTAAACCTCCCAGAGTCATTATAACTTGGGTAGAGATGGATTATTCCTCTCCGTTATTAGGGACAGAATAAAAAATAGCTGGTAATGAGGAAAACACTTTAAATATAAGGGGAGCATTAAAGAGGTAAACTGCCAATTACCATCACGAGAGATTTTCAAAGCTGATAGAAATGTACCATGTGGGAAAGGAAGTGAGACTAGCCAGAGGCAATACAATCTCATGAATCCTTGGAGAATTAACTTCCTTTCATTTCAAAATAGATTTAGCAATATATGTACGGTGAAGGCAAGTGGGAAAGCGATGCAGTAGCAGGAGAGCCAAAATATTTTGGCTGAAGTACTGACTTCCTTTGTAACAGGAGCAGTGAATGTAGTTTCTCTTGATTTCAGTAATGTGCAGAGAAGGAGTAAAGTCTACCTGTCCTCGGGTCGTTTCTCCGGAGAGGATAATACAATAGTCTACAAACAAAATGCTGTAATTGCTTTATGATAACCCAGTGTTGTGGTCCTTCAAGCATTGCTACATGTGTACTGTTGACTATAATGCCTTTTAAAATGATTTATGAATTAAATTTTTATATACATGTGGTATTTGATCACTGTTTTTGTACCCAAGAGTGGGTACAACCCACTATGATTTGTCTACAATGAAATATTAAGCAGCCCACTAAATATTTAATTCACCAGCTGAACTGCAACAGAGCGGTTTAGAAATGTGAGACCCACCTCTTTACTTAGAGGGACACTTGCTGTATAAGCAAATACATTATTAATACTATTATTATTATTTAGATCTTTATTATCACCTAATAATGGGCACGCTAGGAAACATTTCTTCTGCAGCAAATGGAGCTAATGTCTAACAGCAGATTCAGTGCTATGGTTTTTCAAAGAGTAAATCTAAGCTTGTAAGTTTTATGAGCCGTAGGAAAATAAGGCAAAAGGTGCTTATTTATAAAAACATTTGATACGCTGTCCAGCAACGTTCTCAATATTATGGATTCCTGCTTCATGGATTTAGATATATCGTGGATCAAATCATATTTCCTGAAATAGCAAAACCTATATAAAAAAGACTTATTGATTAGTTCTGTCTAAATTTTTAGTAAGCATCCTAAATTGCTATAATAAACATTTGAGACCATCAAAAGAAAGAAAAAGTAAATTCTCTACAAAAAACCTTAATCGTGCTACTGCGATCGAGTTTTAAATTTGACGCTGGCTTTCCTGGCCGGCAAACCTAGGGGACATATTACTGTGGGCTGCAAAATCCTTGTTATCAGGGATGAGGAGAAGGAGGGACCACGTCAATTTTTAAAGGTAAACTTACATCCATGTGTAATTCTGAAGGAAATATTTTCCACCGGACCATGCGCAGAACACTTTGGGTGTGGTGGAATTTAAAGGTTAACAGTGGCTGTTTGATAGAAAAATGCAGATGAAACTTTTTACCTGGCTGTTTCATATAGAAGAAAAAGGAAATTATATGCTCTCTTACAAAGCTTGGTAGGATATGGTATCTGTGACCACTAGTTACCCCTTTATAACTGTGTGATCTTGGGTAATTCAATACCTTTTTAAAAAAATCAGTTTCTGTACCTGCAAAGATCTTCCTCACAGAGTTGTTCCAAGGGCATAATGAATAATGTGTGTATGTAGAGGTTGAAGTTCATTGTCAGTGCACCTCTTTATCCTCTAGCCCCTTAGCACCACTCTTATGAATGGTTGTACTACCACTATACTCTCTCTCTTTTTCATTTGATATTTATCCTTTAATGTATTATTGCTGGGGAAAATAGATCTGATTCCTTATTAAACGTAAAGCCATGAGTATCAGCGTGAATATCAAAGTGTAGCTTGAGGTATTTCAATAATGTTGCAGTGCAGAGTGCTAAGATCTTGGGTGTTATTCTCTGAAAGCTTCAGCTCGTATTGAAGGGGAGGCTATGGATCATCTTTCCTACAGACAACCTGGAGCTCTGCAGTCATTTGCATTTCTTTTCTTGGAGTCACTCTTTTTGTTTGGGTACTCACATTTAGAAAAGTAATCCTGTTTGGATACTTGTTTCAGAAAAAGAGAAGTTGCTTAGTTGTAAAGACTGATGGGTCAAGGTGCTGTCAGAGTGGTGAGTCTGATTTCCTTGGGGCCTTGAGTCAGGGCCAGTACTTAAGGCAATGCTGGATTGACTTCTTCTTCTAGAGAAATGGTGCCCCCTACAGTCATTTGATGAAAATGGTGGTCCGGGGCTTGGGCGTCACAGGGCCCTTTTCTGGCTGGTGGCTAAACCAGCAAGTTAAAATTGCATGATATCCCCATAACGGACTTGTAAGCTGAGCCAAACCTTCAAGGACTCGGGCAGTGACTGCTTTTCTTTTTCTTTCCTGAGGAAAGTACTGACAGTGCCAGTGTTTCCGTATAGTCCTTCCTTATCTTGAGGGGAATTGATCAATTAACAAGCAGGGTCTCTTATCAGCTTTCTTCAAATGGAATAGACTCTTACATATGTGACAGTTAATCAATCCAGTGATCAAGCTGGAATATTTTTAGGTTTACTCGAAATACAGACAGAGGGGAAAATATAGTACATTAAAATAGCATTTTTGTGACCTAACCACTGGGTTGGGACAGGTGATCTGTTTTGTGAGTTTGAATGGAGACAGCTCTAACTGTGACATGGTAGCGGAGCAAACCGACCTTCCTATAGCACAGAGAGAGGCAGCGCTACACAGAGAGTGTGCGTCGGCACAGCAACTAACCAATTTCCCGTGTGTGTGGAAGAGCTGTCGTTTGCCCCTCCAGATCCATCCCTCTCCCTCTTTGTTTATCCTGCTTTGAACTTAAGGAGACAAAAACCACATTGGTGCGTTCTTCAGTCTCCTTTGCCGATTGGCTCCTGACTGCCTTTGGCCAGTGGGGGGACCTGGGGTGGGAGAAAAGTAAGGTTGGAGCCTTTATTCCCCCGGCTCCCTCCCTGCGGGATCCATAGTTCTTATCAGGCGGCCTTTTTCACTTGCCTGTTTCTCTTGGACTTTGGTAACTGCTCTCTCCTCCGGTGCTTTAGGTTGAGGTTGGGAATAACGTTGCTGTTGCTAGCTTCAGGTCACTGTACTATTTCCCGTGGCTTCTCCAGACCCAGGCAACCTTTGTACATAATACCTTTATTGAACTCTCCTCATATTACCCACTTTGAGTGTGCCGTCTGTGTCTGCCAGGGCCTTGGACTGCTTCTGTCATTTCCTACGGGTGCTACTTAGAGGATGGGAGTCCTCTAGGGAGATTCAGGCTAACGGTGTCTCTGGTTTCTGTTATATATGGCCAAATATAAGCTGGCCGAGGTATTGCCAGAGTTTACGCTTATTCTCGTGTGGTTATAATCTTGGAGCTATTTCTTCAGAATTTTGGAGTAAAAGACATTTTTGTTTATCTTTTTCAGCCCATGGTATTTTAGAACTTTTAGTAATTATAAAACAGAGTCAGAATGGTGTACTGGATAGAGTGTGGGTTTTGGAATCAGGAAAACAGTAGGTTTGAATTCCACCTCCCCTGCCTCCCAGCTGCATGGCCCTAGACACATTATGTAATTGTCATGTCTTCATCTTTAAAAATGTGGGAATAAGACTTGGTTCCTAGGACATATGTGTTTAATCATACGTGTTAAATACCTAGGTGTGTACCATTTTGCATACCCTCCGGCAATGAATGAGTCTTCCTATTTACATCCTCATTAGCACTTGGTATTACCAATTCTTGTTATTCATAGAAATTCTTACACTTGAACACATGCATTTCCTATTTTTAATTTTTCTATACCTTCTGGCCATGGTTAAAACTGCCTAGGGTCATGTGGTCTTTTTTAGATCTGTGTCCTTGTGCTGCAGGTTTGACCATGTGGCCTATCAACTATAGCTAATTTTCTTTCAGATGTCAGAAGTACTTAGGTTACCTTTTAAAAGTCTGTAAAAACTAGTTCGGATCCTTGACTAAGCCAGTGTTCATCAGAAACACTCATTTCATATAGTCACTGATTCATCAGAGATTTATTGAATACCTGTTGCATGTTGGGACTTGGGGACAGAGCAGTGAACAAAAATGAGAAGACCCTGGTAGTTATGGAGATTCCCTTGGTACGGGAGAGGGAGGCAATTTTTGTATAAATATATAATATACTGTAATATCTAATGCAACATAATGCGTTGTAACTCAGTGATAAATACGATCAAAACAGAGCCTAGGAATTTAGAGAACACTGCGGTTCTGAGGGGAGAGTGGGGTTGTCAGGGAAAGGCTCACTCAGAAGAGGACTGTGAGCAGGTATGGGGAAGTGGTGAGGGAATGAGTTAGACAATGTCCGGGCAGAGGGAAGAGTAAGAGCAGAAGCCCTGAAGGGGCGCGGTGCTTGCCATGTTTGAGGAGCAGTGAGAAGTCTAGTGTGACTGGAGCTGCGTAGGCAGCTGCGGTAGGACGTGACGTCGGAGAAGGCTGAGCTGGGCCTTGTTGGTTTCTGTAGATCAGTGTTTTTTAAACTTTAATGCGCCTCAGCATCACCTGGGAATCTTGTTGAAATGCAGATTCTGATTCAGTAGGTCTGGGGCGGGATCTGAGATTATGTGTTTCTAATAAGAACCTGGGTGGTATCGTTGCTGGTCTGTGGACCGCACAACGAATAGCAAAGTTGGAGATTCTGGTCACAGTTTGATTTGATTTACAACTTTAGTCTCTGTCTGTTGCGTGTGGAGAAATCTCTGAGTTAGTGAGGAACAAAGACGAGAGGCCAGCCAGGACGCTATTGCTGTAGTCGGGGTGACAGATTCTGGTGCTTGGTCTTGGGTGGTGATGGTGGCAGTAATGAGAAAAATGCCAGCCAACGCGGTTGTGTAGTTTGTGCACTGCCCAAGTACTAGAAGAGTAAGCCAGCTGAGATGGCAGTCGAACCACAACTCACATGCGAAGCCTTTTACTTTGTGACTCATCAGTGGCAAGGGAGACACCCGTTTTGCAAGCCCTTCTCCCAGAAGGTAGCCGGTGGTTTTTGTAACTCACATGAAGGCAGAGTGTGTGCTACTTGTGCTTGGGGTAAGAAGTGCTGGGGTTTTGTTTGGAAGACTCTGGGTAGTTGATGCCCAGAGAAGAGTGTGACAAGAGCCTTTTTCTTTTAGTTTCTACTTGTACTGTCATGTGCTGCTGCCCGAGTTCATGGCCCATGAAAGCTTTTCCTGGAAAGCAGAGCAGCTACAGAGGAGCTGTGCTGAAGTCTGAATTTTCCAGAGAGTAGTCTTTCAAAGAAATTGCTCCTGTCAGAGAAGAAGGAAAACAGACTAAGTCATTTGTTTCAGGCTTCTCTCCGTGAGCACACAGAAGTGAAATCTCTTTAAAAACGTCTCTATATGACTGTGAAAGCGGTCACTAAGTATAAAAGGGAAGAGCCAGACACCAATGCCAGTTTCCAAGCTGCGTCCGGTACTTAATCTCCCGCTCCCGACTGCAGAAGTGGTTGGAAGATATGTCTTGTCCAAAAATGAAACCATAAAAAGATGCATCATATGTTCTGTTGTGCTGAAATGGTGTGGTTTCTCTGAGAATGTCTTAATCAAGCTGTGTGTTGGATGGTGCTTAATGTTGGGCACCTTCACAAAAGGCAGCTTTGCCCTAATGGGTTTTCTGGCAGCGTAGTGGCCGCTGCCACGGGTGTTTCACAGTTGTGTCCTTTGGCACTAGGTACTCTAATTGGTTTGTATGCCATTTCTACTGACTCAGATCAACATGGCCTGCTCCTTCGGGCATGTTCCTGTAGGTCGTGCATTGGCACGGTGCCAAACCTGTTTGAAAGATGCAGAAGTAAAGTGCGATAATATTGTCATTACCCTTGGGTTGGCAGTGCTCCTGGCATGGACTGAGTTTCTTCATGGGGGTATCATGCTTGACTTGGACCCTGCCCTGAACCTGAGGTGATCGGAACCATGGTGACGGAAGTTGAAGAGGCAGCAGGTCCTGAGGAGTGTCATTCGCTCCTCAGGTCTCCTCTGTTGAGCTGAATCCTGTCCATCAACTTCTTTCGAAAACATTGGGTGCTGGTACATGTGGCGCGTGCATCTGTCAGCAAAATTTATCCATAATTTATGTTATGCTCATTGAGATAGGAGTTGGAACTAAACTCTCAGCTGCAAAACTCAGTCTTGGAGGAGTTTATGCTCGAGAGCAGAAGACTCAAAACCCAGTACCTACTGAGATCAGACATGCAACAACAATGAGTCGAGAGGCCTGTGGGGACCTGGAGAGCACACAGCCTTCGAAAGAGGACAGCCACTGCTGAGCACGCGCCATGGCCACCATGTCTAAATGCAGTCTCTGCCTTACCATTTAGAGACACTTCCACAGAGGCCAGAAATTACGGTCTTCTCCCAGTTTTTAAAGGCTGGAAACAAACTCAAATAGATTCTACACATTGTTCAGAGCAGTTGGTCTAGGCTGAGGAAAACATGTCTAACGGGTATAGATTTAGCCGCGGAAAACCCTATTTTTAAGCTCAACCCTCATGTATGAATATCCTGCCTTTTTTAAACTAAAGTGTTTTTAACAATAAGGATCAGCTAATGAGCTGAAAAGGAGCCATGGGAAAGAAATTTTCACAAAAAATAATAATACTTCTAAGTGGTGTCGTGAATTAATGTACATAATCTAAAGACGTAACCCAATGGTAACTGCTGAACGTTCTGGAACCCAGTTAATCAATCACCTCAAGAAGTCAGAGGGCAAAGCTCCAAAATAAGAAAGATGATGAGTCCTCGTCCTCATTCCCCTCAGTCTCACTTGGCAATTATTTGCTTACCATGTAATGTGCATTTATTCTAAGGCCCAGGCTCTACTACAGATGGGAAAAGTACTGCCCCCTACCTCTGCTTAGTAAGTTTGTAAAATGAAATCTGAACTCTTAGCCAAAAGAAGATAGATGTCTTGTCCAGATCACGTCGGGGATGTCCAACGGCAGGGAGCACAGTGGAGGAGGAAATCAGAGTTCCCCTCTGTGCAGAGCCAGGACTTGACTTTGCAGTTGAGAGTTTACTTTCTACTCCTGTCTAGGAGTAGAAATTAAACTAACATAAAATGAATTATTCGGCGCTATGTGAAGGAAATTACTTCATTAGAACATTATTTTTTGAACATTATAGAATCATATGAATCATGTATAAGTGATTAATTCATTCTCAATAAAGTATAGCTTTGTTTAAAAATATCAATGATTTGAAATCTCATTCTAAAGCTCTTCAAAAGTTGCTGGGGCATATTTTGAGCACATTTCGTATTTTAGCCTAGAAATGATGATTTTTCTTCCTCGTTTCGTTGGCCAACATGTTAGCATGTTACTTGCATAATGTTGGTAATTAAAAATTTTAATGGCACATCAGTGAATTATCTGAAGAGAATATAAAAAATTTACAGCACTAAGTTGACCTGAAGCTTAATTCTTGACAATAATCTATTGTATTCGTTTGGTTCTTTTGTAATATAAAAAGCACATTTTTGTGCTGTAGCTTACATGGTTCTGATAAAATGTTGATGAAAGGACTGTAAACTAAAATTCAGAAGCTGAGCACAATGATAATGATATTAATAATAGTAATAACAGCTACTGTTTATTAAGAAGTTTTTGTGTGACAGTCATCGTGCTACTAAACACATACAATATCCTATTTATTAATCAGAGCAACTGAACGAAGTAGGCATCAGTATCTTCATTTCTTAGATGAAGACCCTGAAGCTTAGCAACATTAAGCAACTTGCTGTAGGTCACACACGAATAGGCAGTAGAGTGGAATCCAGCCTCGGGCCTGTTTAACTTTAATGTCACCACCATGCACTCTCTAAGTTCTACTATTAACAAACAACAGCATTGGTATTCACACTCGAATCTTCTAAATTAGAATACCGTTGTGTTTTGGACTGTGGTAGGGTCTGCTCTAAAAGTACATCACTTTTGAAAGTTCGCACAAGCGGTCCGCATTGGGCGGATAGAAACCCGCTCGCATACACCTGGTGAGGCAAATGAGCAGCACCGGTTGGTAAGTTAAATTCACCAACTATTATTAAATCAGTTGGTTTTCAAGATAAAATAATACTATGATTGGATAAAAGTGTGTCTTGTGTACTACTTTTTTTTTTCTGTTTAATTACTTTTCCCCTCTTTAATTAATACCCTTTCTGAAGCCTCATACTGGCTTCTTTTTGATGAATATGCAATGATTTTTTTTTCCCCCAGTATGCCTGCATTGGGTTTGAAGGAAAATATTGACCTATGTGTCAAATGACTTTCCTTTTTTATTATTGTTCTTAATTAAAGCCATTTAACTTGCCCTCAGACCTGCTGTGATTCACTGGAGACTGCTGTGCATTCAAACCCTTGGACTGGCCCCACAGTGTGACTACAAAGCTCACATTGGTTGAAAAATTAATGATAGATACCTCTCATTTCCCAAGAGAAGGGAAAATAAATCGACTGCTTTTGGAGATGACTTAAACACACAGACAGAATTGACAAATGGCTTGACTGTATTTACGCTGGTATTAGTTTGGAGAGAGTTGAAGGCTTTTTAACTCCTACTTTCAAATTTGCACTCATACAACTTTGAATGTGAAGTACAAAATTAAGAGTAATGTTTATGAAAATTCCACGATTTAACTTTATTATTCTGTCGTTTTTTTAGCAAGCTTCACGGAATCATTTTTTTTTGTTGTTGTTGTTTCCAGAGACGTAGAGTGAAAGGATGGCCATATTGTTCAAAGTGAAATTGCTTGTTTTATTGTGTAATGAGTATGATCAGCTTATTTCTGTGCTTCTGACTCTACCAAATTTCTCTTTTGGATTTTATTAATTTTTACATGTATCTCCTCAGTTTACAGAGGGCTTTTCTCCTTTGATTCTCAGAAAAGCTTGTGAGTTAGGCGATCCCCATCTTGCATATACAGATCTGTGGCTCAACACAGTAACAGAGCTACTGGCTCTCTGAGCTGGGTAGGTGGCAGCGGGGACTGGCGACCTCAGGTTTTCTCTTTCGGGCTGTTGGAGGTCCTTGAAATTCTCAGTATCTCCCAGCGTTCTGCTGCATATTCTCTCCAAACTGCCAGTCAAGAACTTGGACTTCTATTTCTCTTTGATCTTTGAACTGAATTAGAATTTCCTTAGAGTAATTATTGAGTAACAATCACGTGAACCGCGTACCTTAATTTATTACTGGATGAAGATGCCTAAACTCCCATATAAAATGAAAACAGGCCTTTAATGGGAAAGAAGTGGAAATGTTAAAGCTCTGTTGGTAGAGTACACTTACTTAGTTCCGATATGGCCTTGCTGGTTAATTATCTATGTGTAATTGAGTGACATCAACTGTGCAAAAGTTCTTCTTATAAGTCTTTTCCAAAAAATGTGTGTCTGGATAAAATACATGTTGTTTTTGCCCCGATAAATAATATTTTGTGTGTGCAGAGAAGCCTTCAGGAAGAACCACTGCAGACACTTGGACTTTGACCCCCTTCAGCTGTCTGAGCCGTAAGGTTGCTGACCCGGCGGCCTGAAGCCGGGGCGGCGCCCTGTGGCCTGGGCTCCAGATTTAGCCTTCCGTCTCCGTGTATGTGGTTCCTGAGTTAAGGAAGTTTTTTTTAATGCTGGAAAATAAATCAAAAGAAGAAGAATGCTTTGTGATATGTGAAATTATATTGTATTCAAACTTTAGTGTCTGTGAATAAAGTGTTATGGGGTCACAGCCATGCTCAGGTCATTTTGTTGTTGTTTCCAGAGACGTGTTGTTTCCACAGAGATGTATCTTCTGTGGCTACTTTTGCAAAGACAGTTGTGTACGTGTGACAGACTGTGTGGTCTACGAGCTCAAAAAGGTTGACTATTTTGCTCTTTACGAAAAAGGTTTGTCAACTCTTGATCTAAAGGAACGTTACAGGAAAGTGTATCTGTTGCTTTAAGTGGATATTTTATTTCATAAATAAAAGGTATTGCCTCTTGGATTTTGAAATGAAGAAACACAGTATTCATTAATCTACAGCAAGAATTGACTTGAGTAGGCCTGTCAAGAAGAAGGATGTTAAACTTTGGGCCCTGTTACCAAAGTTTCCCCTTTCAGCTTCACATGACTTTTGGTGCTCTAAGGACACTAATTTGGATTTGGACATTATTTCTCCTGATAAACTCTGTTAAACTATATGTACATTGGAGTCTTTCACTGGAATCAATAGTAATGATGGAAATATTGAGATCATTTATTAGATGCATATTATTCTTTGATCAAGATATTTATTTTAAGATATATTAGAAGAATAATTATAACATCAAGCTCTTGATTTCATGAGTAATATGAGATTATAGTATTTCCATAAATTGTGAGCTGATATAAAGAAAAAATAGAGTAACAGATAATATGTAAATTTGGTGAGTATTGTGAACTTAATAAGCAAATGGCCAAAGTTTGAAAAACTCTACTTAAAAAAAAAATTAGGCTATGAGCATAGTTGGAAGATACTGGGCATGCCAGAAACACACAGAGGTAAATTTCAGACAAAGAAATTCTGTGAGGGGATGCCCAGTGGAAAGTGAGGCTTGCTTTCTAGTGAGGAGAGAAGGTCAGGGGAGAGAGATCAGAATTTGGTCTGCGATTACTTGGGACATTAAGAAAGCATTTCTCTGCACCATGCTCTTTAGAGTTCATTCAGGTATTGAGTGAAGAGGTTCCTAGCGTTATTTCATTATACCTGATAATAGTTTATGGGATTTGGGGATTGGAAAACTTGAAAGATATCTTTTGATAATGTTGTGGATACATCTTTTGAAATGGAGAGTACTTTTCTTCGCAATTGAGTATCATGCTTTAATAATCGATTGTTTAAGGCTATTTCATATGCTTGAAAAAAGGATTTTTATAGCTGCATAGGGTCCCATTGTATGAATGAAACATAGTTTAATCAACTCTCCTTAAAATTTTAGATTTTTTGTTTTGTTTTGCTATTATAAATAATATTGAGATAAACAACCTTCATCCTTAGTTACATTTCTTTTTTCTCAATTGTTGACAGTATTAGAGATGACCCTCATTTTTCTCCTTGTTGCCCACCTCCGCCAATCCACCCCCCAGCCTTCACCACACTATTGCCTGCGTTCATGGGCTATGCATATATGTTCTTTGGCTAATCTCTTCACCTTCTTTCATCCAGTCTTATCACCACCCCACCACCCCCAACTCTCCCTTCTGAGGTTTGTTACTTTGTTTCATATATCCATGCCTCTGGTTCTATTTTGTTTGTCAGTTTATTTTATTCATTAGGTTCCACATGTAAGTGAGATCATATGGTATTTGTCTTTTTCTGACTGGCTTTTTCATTTAATGTGGTAACCTCCAGGTCCATCCATGCTGTTGCAAAGGGTAAGAAGAATTCCTTCTTTTTTACAGCTGCATAATATTCCATTATGTAAATGTACTACAGCTTCTGCTCATCTGTGGATAGGTACTTAGGCTGTTTCCAGATCTTGGCTATTGTTAATAGTGCTGCTATGAACATAGAGGTGCGTATTTTCTTTCTGATAGGTATTCTGGGATTCTTAGGGTATATTCCCAGAAGCAGGATTGCTGGGTCAAAGGGCAATTCCATTTTTAATTTTTGGAGGAAACTCCATACTGTTTCCCACAGTGCCTGCACCAGCTGCACTCCCACCAACAGTGCACTAACCTTCCCTTTTCTTTACATCTTCACCAGCACTTGCTGCTTGTCGGTTTATTCTGACAGGTGTGAGGTGACACCTCATTGTACATTTCTGACAACTTCCTTTTTTATACAGGATTCTTTGGGTTAAAGAACGTACACATCTGTGTGATTTAATTTGTAGTGCCAGTTACCCTCCAGAATGGTTGTACAAATTTACATTTCCACTTGGAATGCACATGAATACAAAGTTTGTTTGTTTATATGTCTGTATCCCTATATCTGAGAAAAGTTTTACAACTCTTTAAATATAGGACAGGCACATTTCTTCATGAATATTATATCCAAAGATTTATTTATCTGTTGTTATGATGAATGAGAATTTTTGTTTCATTATTTTTCATAGACTTACTGCTGGTACAATGGGGAAATAACTAGTTTTGGTATATTTTATATGCGGTTGTATTGTCGAACTCTCTTATTCATTCTAAAAGTATCTAAGATGATTCTCCCCATTTGCATTAGGCAACAGAAGTTAGAGTAGATCCTAGGAGTGAAAATCTTTTAACTTTCCTCTCTGTGAAAAGATACACATAAAAGCCTCTATTGTTGGTTCATTCTTACCCAAGCCCAAAAAACTATGTTCACAAGTAAAATGCTGATCTGATGATCTAATTTGGCTGACTACGTCTGGATTAATCTATAATTTTGGCTGCTTCCATTTTGGAGTAGAACTTTTAGAAATATTAAGGTCTTGTTTGGTGTTACTTGTCAAATTTGTTTTACAAAGAAGAGAGACAGTGAATATTTTTAGAAAACAGTTATGTTTAGCATTACAAAGAGCCCAGAATGGATTAGGAAATGGCTACAGTTCCATGCTTCTTTTAGCTTAAAAGGGAATTTATGTTTTAATTTAGTTTTTCAGCCGCTATGTGAAAGTTTTTAACAAGAGTGTTAAGGCCAATTGTATAATAAAATGCCACTGATTCCTCATTTCTAATTTTTTTTCATTTAGCAATGTCCATTGGTTTTCAAAGAAGTTGATTTTTAGGAGACTGGATTTGGCTACTTATAGCTCTAATAAAATAATGCTGTTATAAAGGAAAATTGTCATTTTAGATGCTATCAGGCTTTTATGCTCCTGATATCCTGGCAACTCCGTGAAGAATTAGGTATTTATGCAGGAGGGAAAGCAGATTTACTGAACACGAAAAGCACTGTGAAGGTGGGCGCTTAATACTGTGCTTTGCTTTTGCTTATTTCTTCTCATTCCTCCAATGTCCACACTGAGAACGAAAGGATCTAAGCTGGTGGTCTTAAGAAATGTAAAATGGGCAAAATAATTTCAGTCAAATTGTCATTTATAAGGGGCTTCAAAAATCGAGATTATTATTATTTTTTTAAGGAGACAATGTATAATTATGTCAATACACTAATAATGTATATACAGGGTGGGGCAAAAGTAGGTTTGCAGTAGTTCGTATGGAAAATAATACAATAATTAATAAATAATAATACAGGAATAAACTGTGTTTCAGGTACTCACAATTATAAACCTACCTTTGCCTCATCCTGTGTGTTGTTTTTTTTCTGCTCAGTACACCTTCTTCTTTTTCTTAGAATTAGGACATTAACCTGCCTCTAGAGAGAATCATTACTCATTCATTCTCTCACTGTGGCTTAGGGTGGGGTTGGCCCCACCCCTGTGAGTGGATTTGCGATCCAGGCCTTGTCTGTGTCCAAACACTCTTCCCTTCCTCCTCTTCCTCTCGTGCCTTAGGGATTTACTCAGGACTGGGCCTGAGCCAAGCAAGGCAAATGAACGCGGCTCTCAGGGCTTGTCCTCAGTCCGTGCGGGAGAGACGCTCGCACTTTCCCCAGGGATGACTGAATAAAAGCAATAGAAGTCAGGATGTGGGATGGCCATCTGAGCCACATACTGGGGAGAAGAAAGAGAGGCAATAGCTGGAGAGAGACAGGCTCCGGAGGCCCTCGTTCCGTCCCTCAGTCAGCTTTGGCTGAAATGAGCTGTACCACGGATGTCAAAATTACACTGGCTAATACATTTCCTACCCCCTCCTTAATTCGGTGTAGGAGTTTCGAGCATGTTTCGTGAAATCTAAAAGGAAGAATCCCAAGAAATCTATCATCCTGCTCTGGCCACACTGGCTCTTTCTTGTCCCTGACACACCAGGCATCTCGGGCCATTGGCATTTGCTGGTCCTTCTGTCTGAAAAGCTCAGCCCTTCCACATGGCCCTGGTCTTCACCTTCGCATCGGTGCAGGGGTGTCAAATCCTCGGAGAGGCCTTCCCTGACCTCCTATTTAACATGGAAGCAGGCACATCCATCCATTATCCCCCTTGAAATGCATTTTAGCGTGCAAAATCTGTAATTATTTGTACCCCATCAGGATTCCCCCATTTCCACTGAAATATGAGACACTTGCAGGAAGAGACTTGTGCCTGTTTTATTTTCTGTGGTATCCCTAGCACCTCCAATGGTTCTGGACAGGAGGTTGCTCATAAATATTCTTTGAACTGCATATATTGGGCTGTCCAAAAAGTTCATTCATCTTTTTGTGTAAGATGACTTTAGCAGCACTCAGTTGTCTTTAACTTCAATCAAAACAATTTTGTTAGATTGTATTGTGACAGCGGTCATTTCACATGCATTTAAAAAAACTTGTCAAAATTGGTGAGTTTTTGTAGCCATTTTAATATTGAAGATGGAAGAAAATGCACAACATTTTCAGCATATTATGCTTTATTTCAAGAAAGGTAAAAATGCCACTGAAGTGCAAAAAACAAAAGAAAAGATCTGTGTAGTGTATGGGGAAATTGCTGTGACTGATGGAATGTCTCAACAGTGACTTGCGAAGTGGCATGCTGGAGATTTCTTGTTGGACAACGCTCCGCAGTCAGGTGGAGACCAGTAGAAGTTGATGATGATCAAATCGAGACATTAATTGAGAACAATCCATGTTATACAAGGTGGAAGATAGCTGACATATTCAAAATATCCAAATCAATAAAGTTATTCATGAAAATGAAAAATGTATCTTTTATTTTATGGAAAGAACTAAATGGACTTTTTGGCCAACCCAATAAAAATGGTAGCTACTTACTCTAGAGATTACTTATTAATTACAAAGGGAAAATGGTAATTTATTCAGTGGAATAACCTGGAGGACACCATGTTAACCAAGTGATCAAAGTGAGTGTCAACAACAATGGGATGAATGGTACCACATGCCTCCGGCTGTGATGTACTGAGGGGAACAGCCGTCACTTCTGTGTTATCCCGCCGCAAATGCAAGGCAATGTAAGAAAACATTAGATAAATCCAATGCGAAGAGCATTCCATAAAACATCTGGCTGTTATTTAAAAAAAAATACTGATATTATAAATGAAAAAGAAAGGCTGAAAAGCTTTCTGGATTGAAGGAATCTAAAGAGACATGGTGATCAAAGGCAACCTTTGATCCTGGATTAGAAAGCATTGCTATAAAGGTCATTATTGGGACAGTTGAAAGAATTTGCATATGGGCTATATATTAGATAACAGTAGCACATCAATGGAATATCCCTGAATTTGATAATTGTACTGTGATTATATAAGATATTTTCTCTGTTCTTACAAAATATACACTGAAGTATTTAACGGTAAGTTGTCATGGTGTTTGTAACTTTCAGATATTTTAGCACTGTCTATATCTGTATCTGTATTCTATACGAAAAAAAACCTTATAGGTAAATTGCAGGAATAATATTAGGTAGGGTGATATAAAATTACCAATTGTTGCCATTTTTTTATCCTCACCCGAGGATATGCTTATTCATTTGAGAGAAAGAGAGAGACAGAGAGAGAAACAAAGAGAGAGAGAGAGAGACAGACAGACAGACAGAGAGAGAGAGACAGAGAAAAACATTACGTGAGAGAGAAACATCGATCGGCTGCCTCCTGTAAGCCCCAACCGGGGATCCAACCTGCAGCCTAGATACGTGCCCTGACCGGGAGTCAGACCTGCAAGCTTTTGGTGTATGGGATGGTGTTCCAACAACTTAGCCACCTGGCCAAGGCTGGCCATTTTGACTTAAAATTTATCTAATACTCTTACCATTTTTCTGTTTGATTTTTTAAATTCAAATTAAAGAAAGAAAATGTTGTGGGTTTGACTGGACAGTCTTTACTGAATAATGTATTTATGTGGACTATTTTTCCCAGTAATTTTTATCAGGTTGACTTTTTAAGATCCCATAGTCCATGAACTTGCTGAGGGAAAGAAAGGAAATGTAGAGTTTCCAATTAGTGGCTTCTCAGACCATACTAATAATTTTGCCCATACTCGATATTCATTTATAATCAGTTTGATGCTTTAAACTCCTTCCTGTATAGATAGATCAGAGCCTTCCTCCCCCCTCACCCCCCCACCCCCCACACACAGACCCTACTCCACCCCTGGTCCTGGCTTATCTAGAATGTGTCTGCTGGGACTGGTTCACAGGGATTGTATACTCTCTGCTCTCTCCCTCTCTCCTCCTAGTCTCAGTCTCCTAAGCGGCTGGTGGCTGGGTAGGTGTGGGGTCGGGGTAAGTAAAGAAGCCTCCTCTGTGAGTGAGAAGCAGAGCAGCTGGAGTAGCTGGAGGAGGTTCCTTTTCTCTGCTATCACGTGCCTCTCCGGCTGGTGCTGACGATACATGGCCATGACTTCTGTGGAGGCCTTCTTGCTCTCTTTGTGGTCTACCATGAGTTTCTCCTGCCTCGGTGTTTTCATTCGGGCAATGCAGGTACTCTGCCCTGGCTCTAAATTCAGTGACCTCTAGGGAAGCCTTTACGTCTTTTTGTAAAATTCTCCCAGTGATACCCGCCTCAGCCCACCTTTGACTGTGAATCTCCTTGCTCCCTTAAAAACCTTAGTAGGACACAGCCTTGCGGTGTGCATGGGACCAGATAAGAGTTCAATAAACGTGTGCTGTCGGCAGAGACCACAGCAAATTATATCGAGACATGAGTGACCAGCAATATAATGAGATGGCTTGACCCTGGATCATGGATCAAGGCACATCACTTAATTTCAAGCTCCTCTGAAGAAGGAGAGTGAGCCGCGTTCACACTAGGTAGGACAAGGTAACTAGGGCGTAATGGGAGGATGAATTGAGAGTTAGAAAGAGGCTGTTTAATCTTTTTCCTCCTGTGTTTCTCTGCATGATGTAGGGACCACTGCACTGCCATTCTTGGTGGGTTCATTATAAGGACCGTAGTGCTGAAACCCCATTTAGGCCTGCCTCCACTGAGCCCACTTTAGGATAATTTAACTTCACAAAGAATTCCTTAGGGTCTTTGTGTAGGCACATGTGCTGACATACAAAACCGAGGGTGTTCTGTCCTCCCAGGAGTTATTACCCAACCTCCGGTGGACTTCTGGTGCTGCTACCATCTGGAGGGCTACTAGTGGTCCTTCAGTAAAGGATACATGAGTGTCAGGCACTTAAGCAACTTAAACACTTGGAGTCATTTGGTCCTCAGATCAACAGAGCAAAGTTGCGAATTAAGCATTATTGTTCCCACTGTACAGGTGAAGAAACTGAGACGTAGGGAGGTGACTGGGCTATTTCATTCTATAGTGAGATTTTGACTCTAGCTCTGACTGATTCAAAGTCTGTTGCTTTTAAGCCCTGTCTTAAAATATGTATAAGCATGTCTAATAAGAGAAAGAAGTGTTCCAAAGAAGGTGCTAGTGGAAGAAGGCCCAGGCATATGTTTAGTGCGCCTGAACATCACCTCAGAGAGTATTTAAAAGGGAGATGCCTGTTTCAGGCATCACGATGCAGTGGGTGGAATGGGGAGTGTAATCTTTTCAAAGCACTCCAGGTGATTCTCATGTCCCCACTGCTCTAGGGAATTAGCTAGATTTAGCCCTGGACATTCATTAAATTGTTTATTCCAGGTAAACAGCTAAATTCTAATTCATGTTGTCTAATACTGTTTGGGACCTTACCTTGAAGAAGTTTCAGCTCTAATTATAAGGCAGCGAGATCAATAAGCACGTTCTTTTATGATTTGGGTTGTATTTAGAATAATGGTAGGCACGGCATATGCTTTCTGTTAGTTGGTAGGTTGTTTAATGTGGAAGAGATGTGTATCATGTGGAAGACGTGCATTACCATGTAGGATATCTCAGTATAAGATGATTTTTTAAAGATAAAGGCAAAGATAATGGATAGCCAAGGAGAATGGGGCTGTTAACCATAACATTTAGAAATTCTGCAACTATCCTCCAAAGTGGGTCATTACGACTATGCTCATTTGAAGGTATCCAGCAGCAAAAGTACATTTTAGTACGTTCTCTCTGAATTCTGGTTCCATGATCTTTTTCTTCTGACAGATGGTATTTGCTTTGGTTAGGAGAAAGCAAACTGCTTTTTAAAGGTATAGATGAAAATTCAAGAACCTCCTCACAATTATCAGTTAGTCTTCCTTCCCCACATCTCTCCGCTTCATAAGGTCTCTGTCTTTTGCCAGTAACTTTTTTTTTTAATTTTTGGAACTTAAATCTTCATACATTTATTTTTTACTTTAAACCTAGACTTTTACTTTTCATATCATTCCCATTTGCTCTTTATTCCCCACAAAGATCTCATTTTAGTCAATTTATTAGTTGGTTAAAATTTTCTTTTCTCAAGTTCGTTTTCATTGTCTTTCTGATTCTTTCCTCCTTTCCTTGGGGTTTAGAATTTATTAATATGTACTTTTTAAAAAAATAATTTATATTCCAAAGGAATTCCTCTGTGATTCTTTACTAAATTAATAAAGAATGTTTGAGTAAGTCCCTTCCTTTGAATTGTTCCTATTGGTATTAATAAATTGATCAAGACATGGGAGACAATAGCTCCGATGAACATCGATCCATTGACTGGATTTTCTGGCAGATTTTGCACTAAGTTATTTCTACCATGATGATGATGGGCATATTGATGAACATAATTCTTAAGATGCGTTACATGCCTACTGTGGCTCAGGCAGTGTACTGAACATTTTGCTCCTGTCATCTCCTTTATTCATGATGACAATGTGCTGAGCTCAATATTTTTTGTTTGTTTTAGAGAAGGAAAAAAATGCTGTTTTACTGGGGTTTAGGCTACTAGGGTGTGTGTGTGTGTGTGTGTGTGTGTGTGTGTGTGTGTGTGTTTGTTTGGTGGACCTATGGAGGAAGAGGAGGGGCCAGGGATGAAGACAGAACCTCCTGAGAGGAAACAGCCAAAAATAGGTGGTCACCAGTGTCTCTATTTGGCGTGAAACTGCCAGAGGGATGATTTCATGGGGTCCCCTGTAACATCAAGATACTGGCCACACAACTCCTGCATCAGCGTGCCAGACGAAGTAGGAATATAGATTTTAGTCATTGTGCTCCTGCTGTTAAGCACAGTGCAATTAACCCATTCTTTGTGGATTTTGATGCCATAGTATAAATGAGAAGGTTTCACACAGGAATACTCTGGGGTTGTCTTTATGACCATAGGGCCAGACTTGTGGTGGGGAGGGGTGGCAGAAGGAAAAGTAGAGTGAGGAGAGATGTGGAGAGTAGACCCCAAACTTTAAAGGCTATATTAAGTGCAAAATTTTAAAATGCTGTTACATACAAGGAAACTGATTTGAAAAGTGTTAACCTAAAAATAAAGGCCAATAAGAGACAAGAAGCATTTATTTGAGATCAAAAGCAATAGCTATTCAGGAAGCACTGATTCAGGCAGAAACCCAAATGGTGTTCCTTAGGAGACAAAGGCAAGGGGTATTTATGAGAAAGGCAAGAGGAACAATTACATTGGAAGAAGGAAAGCACTCTGTTGCTGCAGATAAGCTAACATAGTGACACTAATTCTAAACAGTGTTTTTAATTTTCAGTCCAGGAACCATCAGTGGGTTCTCATATACCTGCTTTCTTATTTTCTTTGAAACAGTTTGGGACATGATGTTGCTTTAGGTCCAGCCCAAAGGTTTATTTGCTCAGTTTCAACATTCCAAAGGTTTGAGGCATTAAACCTGCAAGTCAGTCCCGTGGGATGACAGCACTGACTCCATTTTACAGTGGCTCCTTTTATGTTATTTTTTTAGGAAAGAAGTTAAGAAACTTTCCCAAAGTACAAAGTAGCAGGCAGTGTAGCCAAGATTTGAATGTAGATAGTTGCTTTGGAGATACTTTGTTCCTTTTCTGCTTTTCTTTTAAAAATGATATAAATATTAATTCCGGAATTTTTGTTCTTTGTTACATATAAGTACTTTCTAATTGCTTAATATTATATGAGGCTAAGATTTGTTTTATGGCCATGTCCACAGGATGATTTCCTGTTGTGTTAGCTTGGAAGCTCATGTTTTGAACCTATTTAATATATAAGCCCCAAAGTTATTTCTTTTAAAGGGCTATTCCTAGAGTGTTGACAAATCATTTTGTTTGACTGCGCTTCACTATCTTGAATGTAGCAAATATAATCAGTGTTTGACTGATTAAATATGTTACTTGAAAAATATTTTATAAGGTTTGCAAACTCTAATACATGGCCTGCTGTCCTGTTTCTGATAGCTAAGGGTGGATATGGGAACTTTTAATACATGGAGTGTCTTCTCTTTGCTGATAGATGTTTCTGTAAAAAATGGATAAGGTGATGAGATCAGAATCAACTGTGTTTCTGATGCAGAACCAGTGCTTGAGATGCATGTTAAGTCCCTAGCTATGCATCTCATTAACTTGCCTAGCACTTGGAGATCTGCATACTGACTTTGAGAATATTTTAGTACTGTATTTCTCAAAGGGAGGTTTTACATTTGCCAAAGAACTGAAAAGATGTGTGTCTCTGTAACTCAACTAGTTATATATTGTGATCCATGTGAAAGATGGCCTCTGATTACCTGGGGATGCCAGGTGACTGTTAAGCTGTATTAGGGTTCTGGTTTATTTTCTGATTGACTGGATCCCTTGAGATCAGGAAAAGGAAGTGTATTGAAGAAAATTTAAAGACGTTATTTCTTCCTACTCGGCTCTTTTCTTTAAAAATCATTGTCTACTATTTGTCCTTTAATTTTTGCAACAGTTTAAGAGAAAAACGAAAAGACACTTGTGGCCATTTTACAGTTGACGAACCGTAAAGGAAAACCAGTTATTTTTCTGTTGGTGCTATAACAAATTATCCTAAACTCAATTGCTTAAAGCAAACAAATTTATTTGTCTTTTAATGATCTTTAGGTCAAAAGTCTGACATGGGTCTCACTGGGATAAAATCAAGGTGTCAGGCAGGCCGTGTTTCTTTCTAGAGGCGCTGAGGGTCTTCCAACTTGCAGAGGATGCCTACATTCTTTGGTTCAAGCACTTCCTCTACCTTCAAATGCAGAAATGATGGTCCAGCACCTGCAACGGTTCCAATCTGTCTCCCTTGTTTTATCTTCTCTCTTTAAATCATCCAGCAAAGGGCCTTTGCTTTTTAGGACATGCTTAGATTGAGTCTACCTTGATAACCCAGGAGAATCTCTCCATCTCAAAATACTGCCAGCTGCAGTGTCCTTTTTGCAATGTAAAGTGACATTCACAGAGTCTGGGGATTAGGACTTGGACACCTTTGGGGTGGGGGCATTCTTTTGCCTCCCTCAGGTTTTCCAGTGTCAGGACAAAGATTGCAAAAGGATTTATTATAAATAAATATCAGTGTCATCCTTTTAGCAACGGAATTAAATACTCTGAAGTAGACTCCCTGAAAAGTAGCGTAATTCATAGGTATTTAAATGAACTCCAATGAAATAGATTTCAGGAAATGGCAGATATGAAAGAGGGAGGCTCTATTTACTAAGTTTTGTCAGGTTAAGCCAGATCCCTAGGATTATAATTGAGAAAATTTGTTATTGTCATTCGTGGATTAAAATTGTTTTGTGCGTTTGTTATAGCCTGCACATAAACTGTAGCTCCCAAACAAACCGAAGGAGGTGCGGCTGACCCGCCCTCTCTTCCCCGGAGGATCAGGCTCAGTGCTGAGATCATGATTTCTTGTTCTCTGTTGACGGCTGCAAAAGGGCTCTTTGATTGCCCAGCAACTTCAGTAGCACTGGTCAGCTTGGGCGAGGCTCAGACTGTTTTCCAGTTTCAGCCTCTTTCTTCCCCTCTTCCCTTCGATTACACACTGTTCCGCCCAGCTTCCTCTGCAAGGTAAGAGGAGCCTTTTGTCCTGGCAAAGTCCGCTGTGAAATTCTTCGCTCATGATGCCTGGCGAAATGTGTTCGTTTGCATTCTAATAGTGATAAACTCTTCCAAAGAGAGAGGTGATCAAAAATGTCAGATGCAACCAGTGAGTGGAAGAGAAATGTTTTTAGCAAGAAGACTCCCCTGGTGGTCCTCAAATCCCATTGTGCTTCCTGTTTTCTCTGTACTGGATGATGTCTCCATGGCTCCAAGATCAGTGATGGAGAAAGAGTGATCTGATGTCTTTCAGTACCTGCCTTGAGCATGGCATTTACCTCTGGGTAGACTTATTGATTCGCCAGTTAATTGATATACTTATACTTTCACCTCTTGGAGGACAGAGTTTCTGACTTTTCTTATCGGAGGGGATGTACTTATAAATAGAGACCTAGAATTTAGAAAAGCAGCATGAGAACATGCTGAGTATTAATGTAGTTAATGTAGTTTCTGTGATTAACAAGCAGAGTTGACCTTCTAATAACCACAGCTGAGAGAACCATGAGAAGCCATGAATCCCTCTGGCAATATTAGGTCATCTCCAGACTTATCAGGATTTTAAAGTCGGCATTTCAGGGGAGGGGCTGTGTGTTACTCATTGACCTGGGATATACAACATGATAAAGCCTGTCACGGTCTGCCAGATATTTGGAAAAATCATATTTATGGTATTCTGATGTCCAGACCTAGGTAGGTCAACATCCTAAAAAGAAAGGTTAATAAATATTCCTGAAGTATTTGGGACAAAAGGAACAAGAATCATGTGTGGCTTTAGGCAGCAAGGAGAGGGAAATAAAAAGTTTAGTTCTCCAGGTCAGGCCAACTGCAACAACTCATCTATACACAATGGGATGAATGGGAAGTCTTATTTGACGAAAGAATATTCCTTAAATGGCCAGCCCGAGTTGCTAGTGTGTTGCCGCAGTTTAGTGGAGGTTGACCGGGGGGTGGTAAGTACCGCCCTAAAGCACCTCACAGCCTCAGATGCTAGATTGAAAACCAAGCAGGAAGCAGTGTTAAGAGTGTGTCATGGACTATTTCTCTTTAGCAGAAGAAACAGGCAAATTTCTTGAGTTGACACTTACAAAGATATATTAGTTGCCAATGGTAATAAGCTGTTTAGAGATAGTTACATAGAAAGGAAGAAGAGAGGGAGAGGGAGAGAGAGAAGGAGTGCATGAGTGGATAAAAGAAGGAACTCATTTCATGCTTCGTTTTATTTCAGATTACAAAAATTGAATTTAGCCCCTTTTTTACCTTTTTAATTATTCAGGGGAGAGAGTACCAGTTTCCAGTAAGTGATCTGAGATGTGTGTGTGTGTGTGTGTGTGTGTGTGTGTGTGTGTTGAGTATATGTTGGTTCTCGATCCTCAGTTCCTTTCTCAATGCACACTCATCTGTCACTTGACCTCTCACACCACCAAAAATTGCTAAGTAATTTTAACCTTCTCTGGTACCTTCATGTCTTTAAGCACAAAGTTCTTATCTTAACTCTTAAGAGCATTTGGCACTTAACATCCTCTCCTTCTCAAAATAACCTTCTCTCTCTTCCCTTCTCAGTTAAGGGAACTATCATTCATTCTGTTATGTAAATCAGAAAACTAGAGCCACCCTCGATCACTCCCTTACAATACCTGTACCCACTTCATCAGCAAATTTGGTCACCTTTACCTCCTCCATCTCCACAGCCACCACCATAATCAGAGGCGGATTAAGGTCGGTTGAGGCCCCGGGCGCATTAGGCCTCTTTAAAAAAAGAGAGAGACAGGGAAAATAAAAATAGATGCCTTCAGAAGTCAGAGCCCAGGGCGTGTGCCCCGTGTGCCCGCCGTCAAATCCGCCTCCGACCGTAGTCCAACATATCATCACTTCTCAAGTGGTCTGTTGAATTTCTGCCAACATGGTCTACAGGGCCCAGCGTGCCTGGTCTCGACTTTCTTGAAGCATAATCTTGCACTCCTTGCTGTTTGCACACTAGCCACATGGCCTTCTTGCAGTTCCTAGGACCTGTCAAGCACCTACTTGGCACAGGGCCTTTGCACATGGCATACCCTCAGCTTGCACTATCTCTTGCCTGTTTTGTTTAACCTGGTTAATGCCTTTTTGTCCTTAGATTTTAGGGTAAGTGTCGCTTCTGGGAAGTTCCCTCTGAATTTCCTTACTAGATTCTTTCCCCCTTTTCTCCTTCACATAGAAGCATGAACCTCTCCTATTACTATTTCCTACTAGGTCATAAGCTCCACGAGAGTGGGAACTACGCCTGTTTTTGCACCTGACACCGAGTGTGCACTAAGTAAGTACCTGTCAAACGTGGGGAATCTTACTTCCTCTGTAAAGTGTTCATTAGCTATTCACACCACACAGTTCTCTGGCTTTTAGGTCACTCTAGTGTTCATCGCTTAAGTATGAGTCTTTCCTTGTTCGCTTTTTCATGTATATTGGGGTGTTCTTCCAACTAGACAGTAAGTCCTATAAGGACAGAGTGTAAGCTCTCTGAGAACAAGAACCATTATCTTAATCTTTAAAAAGTCCTCCGCAATGCCCAAAATGATCCTGAGCACAAAGCAGGTTTTGAGCCAAGACTTGGGGATGGGCTTACCTTTGTTCATATGTGTGTAGAAGTTCAGCCATAATCTTTTACACATGGCATCTCTTTTCCTTGGCTTCCTCCTCCGGCCTCTTTAGATATGGAGTTGGTGGGGACAGCGGAGAAGTGGAAGCAGTACCATTGATTTATACTCACTTCTCTGGGGGCGCTTTACAGAACCTTAGAGGGGGCGGCCTTCAACTCTTTACCCTGCAGGTCAGGAGAGTGAGACCTGGCGAGGAGAAGCCCTTGCCTTACACGAGGCAGGTGCGCAGTAAATTGGACCAGCTTGCATAACTAATCAGAAGAAAAGCTGTGGCCATAACTTGGGTCCCCTGATTCCAGGCTCATTGTTCGCTGCTGGCTTGTCTCATTTAAATTTAGAGAAGAAAGATTAAGCTCTCATTAACAGGATGAGGCACACGTGCTGGGAATTGAAATTAATAGGAACGGGGAAAGACAGGAAGCTCCCGGGGGAACATATGGGTGTGTAGGTTGAAGTCAGGTGAAGGAGGGATGGGCTACATATTTGGTGAAAACCATTATCTAGAGTTTATTTTTGTTTGAAGTATATACATTGTATCTAATTTCCTTATGCCTTACTACTTTAATTTTTATTTATAGAATAATTATACATTAAAAATCTCTTCCAAGTCTCATTTGCTGTCTTGCCTCCTTTTCTCTTTTTATATATTTATTAGATATTTTAATATATTATTATTATATATATTTTTATATATTTATTATACAAGACACGTTGTGACCTCACAGAGTATCATACTCGGTAGCTGTGAGTCGTTGTGTGTGTGGTTTAGTTTATGTTCACACAAATCTCATTGCCTTTCCTCCTAGTCCTTTCCTCCGTTTCTTTTTCTAAGCACCAGATGTCATTCTCTTTCCCGTGCACCCATGTGCGAGGGCACACATGCGCGCACACGTACACACACTCCTGAATGTGCATAAACAAAGGTTGCGCTGAAGGAAAATACTGTGACATATGGTACCTGAAAAACCAGGGTCTCAGTAGCAGGGCTGTAATCAAGGGTGCAGATGTTTGGCATTTGACAAATGGAAATTTTTTATGTAAAACTGTTATAGTACATTAAGTTAAAAAATGGAAAATTAGCTGCATAGTATAATGAACAAATCTTTCCATTGAAAAGGAATAAAATGGGAAACTTCATCGGAGAAGTAAGTTAGGCCTCTAGTGACCTTCTGAATATGCTTTTCCAGGTTCTCAGATTTCATTTTTATTTCCTCTTGGGAGTTCTTTGTTTCTTCCTCTATTATTTAGCTCGCTCAGATAGCATGGTAAGGTGTTTTGAATGTCATTAACCTGCAAGTACTTGGAAATAGAGTTTCAATAAGATACTTTAATGTTTTCTTTCTTCAATGTCAAATTTTACTGTAAATGCAAATTTTTTCTTCTCTTTAGCCTTCCAGACTTTCAGTTCCGCATTTTCTCCCAGTTTCTAAAACCTCTTTTCCCTCCTAACCACCCTCACTTAGGTATTTGAAATGCGCAATGGAGTTTTTTTCAAATATGTTTCCTTGGCTGTATTATTGTCATTGAATTTAGCTCGATAGACAATTTGTCACTTACTTTTTCCCATCCCAGAGTTGCTCCTTGTTTAATGTTTGCTAATTTTTTACTTCCCCTTGATTGTAGATCTCTTGAAATTAGGAATTAGATCTTGTAGTAAGTGATACTTAAATACCCGTTGATTTATTTTACATTGTTTTTTAGTAAAGGAAGGAGTTGCCTTGCTTAGCAGAAAATGACATATGTGGATCAATTATAAATGCATAAAACAATCATCAACTGGTAATTACTATCAGTAAAACTATTTAGCATTTCTTCTTTAAATCTTTTGGAACTGTGCCCCTTAATCTTCTGGTTTGTCTTATTTGGATGGTGCTTCAAGGTCTAGGCCTGCAGAATAATTCTTTTTAGGGGTGTTCTCTTTGCCAGTGGAGTTTTAAAAATCCTCTTTTTGCCAGAGCCAACTCAAGATGATATTTCCTAGTAGTATCTTTTAAGAAGAAATAAAAATCTTAACTAAAAATGAAAAATATGCACATTTGGTAATTAATATTTTTATATTTCCATTCATCTTTACATTTGGCCCTTACAACACACAATTCTATAGGTAGGTAGATATTCTATTCTCTTTATGACTGATGAAACTTAAGTGTCAAACAATCAGGTAAAGGCCATTTAACTGTTAAATAGCAGAGTTTGAGCTTCAACCCAGTCAGCTGGCTTCAGATCCTTCGGGCTTTCCTCTGCACCTCTCCGTTATATTTTTGGTAGATAGCTAGCCTGTGAGTGGACACTGACATGCTTGAGGTTCCAAAGAGGAGTTCCCAAAATACACAATACAGGCATTTCTCTATGGTAAAGAGACATCCGTTACAGTATTTTGCCTAGTAGTACTGACTTGATCAGTAATACATGGACGTCAGCTGTTGGTGGACTTGCCAAAGATTGGTGTATCAAAAAGAAAAGTTGGGAAGTTGAGAGTCCAATGCTTTGGAGGCTTTAGGAGAATTTGAGGCTCTACCAAACATCACCCTTTGGGAGCATACTGCTTAGTCCTGGCACACGACCTTTGCTATACTGTCTCCCTCTTTTGCCCTGGCTCTCTTGAATAACGGCTTTAAGTACCTTAAAGTTTGGCACAGCCTTCCTTGCAGGCCTTCTCCAGGTTTCCCAGGACACTCCTGAAATAATTGTTTGCTCTGCTCATTGAGCACTTAGCAAACGTACTAACTTACTGTTTTTGGAAATGCTGTAGCCCCTGAACCAGACTGAGGTCTTTCGAGGGTGGAATCGTGCTTATACTTTTTTTCATTTCCAGTTTGGCCACAGTGGGTGGAATGGTGCTGTCCCCGGTGGCCAAACCTCTTTGTCACTGGCCATCCCAGTCTCCAGTCTTTCATATACTGTTTAGAAAAGAGAGCTGTCATTTGCCTTTCATCTAGTATATAGCAGGTACATATAGCAGAATGCTAGCTAGAGCCTTATGACATCACTCCCCCCATTTTGTGGTTGAGACACAACAGCTCAGGAAGTTAAGTAACTTGCTCAAGTTTACCCAGTAAGTAACAGTCTTGGGATGCACCCTTTCTTCCACCATGCTATCTCTTGAAGTCTGCCCAGTGTTCGTCATCTAGATAAAACTTTATTCTTGCTTTTGTCTTTGCCTCCTGTCTGGGAATATTGGTAACTAGATAAGAATTTGTGGATTTTTCCAGATAAAATCATCTCTTTCTTAATAGTCTCTTAAAGGGCTGTGTGATGGGTGATTATCATACTGGTAGAAATTAATTCTCTAAGTTTAAAAATAAAGGACAATTAGGTATACAGATCTTGATTATTTTCTAGAAATTTACTCTCATTCTATATTTTTATGATAAGTAGCTATTTGGTATTTTGAATGGCCTGTCTTTTTTTAGTTGTAAAACAATAATTAGAGTTAATCTTGGCTGGATAATCATGAAGGGTCGAGTGTGGGTTTCATAATTAAAAGGTCTTTGTAGTGAATATTGTTAGAAATACCCTACTTTTGTGTATCCAAGTCACATTTCTAAAAATTTCTAATTTACACCCTGGCTCCTAGAAGGAAGTGTTTTCTCTCAGGCAAAGTGCAAAAGGTGAAGTAGAATAATTTAGACCGTTATGAAGCATCCTTTGTTTTTCCTCATGTGTAATAGGTCCGCGTGTACAGACACTGATGAGGTCAGGAATGAAAAGAGTTTAGGATCAGATAGATGGAAAGTTTGTTGAGACATGGAAAATTAATTCATGAAAATTATAAAATTCACTAACATGAAAAGAATAAAAATATTAACTGTAGTTTTACTCTTTATCTAAAAGGTGTGGCATGCCCTCCAAATTCTTAGAGAGTTTTCTGAGATTTATTTCCAGAATTTTGCACCTCACTGGTATGGCCAGAGCTTTTTCCTACTGAGTTGTTCCATGACTAATATGTAGCTACTACACAGCAGTATGACTGCATTGCCTGTCAAAATATTGAAGCATTTCTTGGTGGTTCATAAAAGTCACTTCCCCAGCCTGCTGAAACATCTCATAACCCAAGAGCTAGGGTGCTCATGTCTATACATGAGAAGCCACTGAGGACCTTGCGTCTTTCCAGCATCCACCCTGTTGTTGGCTAAGTGTTTTGAGTGTCAGCCTTGGTTGTTGTTATACCAGCTCACTGTTGTAACGTGAGAAACACCAATTCAAAAGAATGTATATACACCCCTATGTTCATAGCAGTGCTATTTCCATAGCCAAGGAAACAACCTAAACGCCCATCAGTAGATGAGTGGATAAAAAAATAAAACAAACCGTGGTGCATTTACACAATGGAATACTATACAACAGTAAAAAAGAAGGAAATCTTACCTTTTGCAACAGCATAGATGGAACAAGAGACTATTATGCTAAGTGAAATAAGCCAGTCGGTGAAAGACAAATACCACGTGATCTCCCTTATCAGTGGAATCTCATGAACAAAATAAACTAATGAGCAAAATAGAACCAGGGGCATAGAAACACGGAACAGATCGACAGCTGTAAGAGGGGAAGATGGAGGTGGGACTGATTGAAATAAGGTGAAGGGATTAGTCAAAGAACATATATGAATGACCTGTGAATAATGGTGTGAGGATTGACTATGAGAGTCACGGGTGGGCTGGGTGGTGGGGGCGAAGGGGGAATATTGGGATAACTGTAATAGCATAAACAATAAAATATTTTAAAAAAACATGCAGAGATATGTAGCTCAGTGATCATGGCCCTTTCCTGCACCTTTCCAATTTGAGAGTTACTTTTTTTTTCCCCCCTTGGTGCCTTTATTTAAAAGAATTTTTATTGTATGTTTTTCTATTACTATTTAGTTCCCTTATGCCCCCCTTCGCCCTGCTGTCACCATATTGTTGTCTAGGTCCATGAGTCCTTCTTCCTTTTTACTCAATCCCTCCAACCCTAACCTCCCCGCCCTTAGCTCTCATCCTGCTCTCTATCTATGAGTCTGTGTCTGTTTTACCTGTTAGTTCAGTTTGTTCATTAGATTCTACATATGAATGAAATTACATGATATTTGTCTTACTCTGACTGGCTTACTGGTACTGGCATAAAAACAGACACATTGATCAATGGAACAGAATAGAGAGCCCCAAAATAAACCCACGCCTTTATAGTCAATTAATACTCAACAAAGGAAGCAAACACATACAATGGGCAAAAGATAGGTTATTCAATAAATGGTTTTGGGAAAATTGGACATGTATGTCAGAAAAATGAAACTAGACCACCTTCTTACTCCACACACAAAAATAAACTCAAAATAGATTTAAAAACTTAAATGTTAGAGCAAAAACCATAAAACTCCTGGAAGAAAACATAGGCAGCAAAATCTCAGACATTGCTCTTAGCAATATTTTATTGGATATATGTCTCTAGACAAGGGAAACAAAAGAAAAAACAAACAAATGGGACTACATCAAACTAAAAAGTTTTTTCACAGCAAAAGAAAACATCAACAAAATAAAAAGACGACACAAAGAATGGGAGAACATATTTGCTGATGCATCTGATAATGGGTTAATATCCAAAATTTATAAAGAAGTTAGAAAATTCAACACCAAAAAAACAAACAACCCAATTAAAATATGGGCTAAGGGACTGAATAGACACCTCTCCAAAGAGGACATGCAGATGGCCAATGGACATATGAAAAGATGCTCGATGTCACTAATCTTCAGAGAAACACAAGTTAAAACCACAATGAGACATCACTTTGCACCTGTCAGACTGGCTATAATCAATAAATCAACAAGTAACAAGTGTTGGCGAGGATGTGGAGAAAAGGGACTCCTTTTGCAACGCTGGTGAGAATGCAGATTGTTGCAGCCACTGTGGAAAGCAGTATGGAGATACCTCAAAAAATTAAAAATAGATCTGTCTTTTGACCCAGTGATCCCACTTCTGGGAATATATCCGAAGGGACCCAAAACACTAATTTGAAGGAACATAAGCACACCCGTGTTCATTGCAGTGTTATTTACAATCACCAAGATATGGGAGCAGCCCATGTGTCTATCAGCAGATGAGCAGATTAAACAACTATGAGGCATGTAAACAATGGAATATTACTGGGCTCTAAAAAAGAAGAAAATTTTACACTTTGTGACAGGATGGATGGACCTGGAGAGTTGCTTTTTAAATGTTGTTTTCACAGACATTGTTCCAACTTAAAATTAGTAGTGAAATCTTCCAGTTGGTAGTTTTCATGCCTTAAAAAAGCCTCAGGTATGTAGGCAAAAGTGAGTGGAACAATGCCTGTTTTTGCTTTCTTAGTTTATCACTAGCATTATTTCCTAAAGGAATGCATGTAGGTTGACTGTGTAAAATATTTGTGGAGTTCTTACAGTGTTATGCTGGAGGTAATTAGGATTGGGGATTATAGGTTTGTTATATATGAGTTTAGATGCAAATACGTTCTATAGGTTGAATTGCTTTGACTATAGGATTTATTAAAAGAAGGCCAAATTGGTGGCTTCTGACAGATTTATGTTACCTTCTGTATTTTATGTAGCAATACAATATTTTAAATCATTAATGAAACAAGGTTGAATATAGATATTCAAATATACCCATTGTCTCATAAAATCAATTAGAAGTTGCTACTAACTCTATTTTATAGATTTAGTGACTTGATTGGAGCCACATGCTTCTGAGTGGTAAAACTAAAGCCAAGACCCCCGATTTGGTCCCAGAGCCCACACAGAACCACTCCCCGCACTGTGATATGGGGACGTCCCCCAGTTATCAGGACCCTGTCTCCGTATAAAGGCCAATATTTCAAATAAGGTTCTTGTAAAGTTAGGAAACAAAACAGAAAGAAACAAAAACACCTGTTTAAATGTGAGAGGGGGATGCTGTGCCTGTGTTTGTGCATCATTCATGGAGAGAGGGACCAGGGTAGTCTTTTGAGCTCTTTAATTGAGTCGAGGTTTAATTCTCTAGTGACTGCTAAACTATATTTTCTTTAGTTATTGAAATAGGATTATTAATTCTCGCTGGCTTCTTAGGAGATAGTACTAAGTGTTGAGAAACTTTAACTTAGGAATATTGATGATGTAAATTACGTGATGTTAGAACATGAATTCATTAAGTTTTGTCACTGTCAGGAGGCACTGGCCACCATATCTGTCCCTCCACTAATGTCAGCAGTGGGTTAGGCCCTTTGGCAAGGTGACTTGTGTACCCTTTTCCCTCTTCACTCAGTGGACAACCCTTTAAATTACATCCTTGGTTTTCTTGGAGAGGTAACCCTATTTTCAGTATTTTGTTTTAACATTTTTATGCTTAGGAGTGAAGAATAGCTAAAGTATTATCTCTTAGCATTTCCCCCCACAAACAATGGTGAAATAAAAGACTTAGGTACATTTTTTTCTTTCCAGAAAACATGCTATACTTTCTGAATGTTCCGTGCTTAGAAAAAGAGACTGCCACACATTTGAGATGTTGGGTAAAGGATTGTCTCTCTCTTTGATATTGGTAAAAGAACACAGAAGTTTGAGATTCATAAGGACAGAAAATGACTGAGAATTAATGTCTGTTTATCTTTGCTTTGGGGGAAGAAATTAAAACTAATCTCATCAGAGTTATTTAGGAAATTTCTGAGTGTACTCTTTAATCTTTATTTCAGAAAGCAGCAGCCTGTATTGTTAAAAAGGAGATCACTGCATGTGGGAAGAGCATTCGGCTGGTGTCTGTTTCCAAATAGGAAATTAGAGAGTTTTAAGTTAATTTCAGAGACAAGGAAACTGCTAGTCAAAACAGTAACATTGCCATTTTGGAAATGTTACTACATTATTTAAAACATATTTATTAAAAAAATGTGTATGTGAGCTGCTGTACAAACATCCTATGGGTGTAATCACAGAATTTCACTGCTGCGGAGCTTCAGCTACAAGTAGGATATTAATTTGATTTTTTTTTTTTGAGTTGGTATGTATTCAACCTTTGCCAGAGTTAAGAAGATAGAATTGAGAAGCCTTTTCCATCTTCACTGTCAGGAGATGTGTGCACGCAACTCCCCGCCCCACATACAATATTTTAATCTCGCATGGTCCAGTTCTCTGATTAGTAGGAGTGAGATTCATCAGTTTTTGTGTATCAACATTTTATCTACAGTGTAATAATTGGAAAAACCACTTTACAACCTATCATCCTCCAAGGGAGTTTAGCCCCTCACTGGTTGTCCTTTCTCCATCATTTTCCCTGAATCCCCGTCATTTGTTGGCCTCTGAAAGTTGGATGCTCCAGGGCTCAGTTCTTGGACCACTCCTTTTATCTAACTACACTCTCTCCTTAGGTGATTTAATCCAATCCCATGGCTTTATGCCATCTTCTGGTGAATATGTCCATATTTTTATTTCCAGCCCTAGCAGGTCTTGAGTTTCAGACTTTTGTGTACATTGTCTGTTGTATATATCCACTTGGATGTCTAAAGTCATCTCACACCAAGTTTGCTTAAAATGATAACTATTGATACCTGCCATACATATACCTCTCCCCGTCTTGCTCCTCCCTTATCTTCTCCAATTTAGTATGTCATTGCCATTTACCCAGTTGGCCAAGACAAAAAACAAAAACAAAAACAACCTATAGATTAGTCTTGAAGTTTATCTTTCTCATCCATTTCACATTCAGTCCATTAGCAAGTTCTGTCAGCTACACTTTCAAGATACATCCTACATATATTTTAAAAAAAAATCCCATCAGCTCTTCCTAGATTGGACTGGCTGTATCTTTCTCAAATACCTGTTTCCACTGTTCACCCGATGGTGGTCAGTATGTTATTCAGAGTGCGTTATAAAAATATAAAACTAATCCTATGGCCCCTACCTTCCAAAGGCTTTCTGCCATACTGAAAATGAAATTTCAGATCTTCACCATAGTCTCCAAGGCCCACTATGGTCTGACCATTGCCTATTGTTCTTTGTTTATTTTCTACCACTTCTCTTCTGCTCCCACCTCATTCACTCTACCCTAGCTATACTGGCCTGCCATCTTGCCACCAACTCTCCACCTCAGCCTCATATATGACTTACTCTTTCCCATCATTAAGAACTTTTTTTGCTTCCCCCAGATACTTGCAGGACTTCCTTCCTCATCTTATTCAGAACTCTGTTCTTTGACTACTCTAGCTAACATAGCAACCTCGTCCTTACTGTTGCTTAATACTTTATAGTACTTCTCATTACCTGAATTAATACTGGTTATTTCACTTTTTACTCATTGGCTTCTTGGAAAGCATGGAAGCTCCATTGCAACACGTCATTGTGTGTTTCTCCAGCAGTGATATCTGGCATAGAATGAGTGAATGAATAAATAATAGAGTTAAGCTAATCTATCTTCCTTAATATCCTTACCCATCCTCTAAATTTCATCTTGCGATGATTTAAACTGTTTCTTTACATCCATTCTGTGTTGCTGTGAATACTCAATGATGTCCTGGTCCCTTTAGAATAGAGGAACAACTGATATAAGTAGCAGTCAAAAGATGATGATGATGATGATAATAGTAATAAAACTCATAACTTTCTTTTGCCAAACCCTGATCTTCAAGATTATTGTCTCGCTGTAGACTAATTAATTTAAACTTTGAGGCTTATGTCTAGCATTGACCTTCCTCTAGGCAAAACCTTCCCTTCTCTTCTTAGGAGATATTTGACCTTTAAAATGGAGAGTGTAAAAGGAAAAGGCTTTTCAAAGAAATGATCAATGATCTCTTTAACATATTGATAATATTATTTCATTAAAATGTTTTGTAGTTCCCTTTTTCTGCTGGCTCTGTGGGCCCCGATAAGCATCTAGAGCTTGCCTGTTTATGCTGGTCTTGCAATTTTGTGATATCCGTCAATAAACTCAAATAGGTCCAGACAGGTGCATGTACCTGAGTAGAGTCAAAGGGCTTTAAAATGGCATCTCTTATATATATGTATATATGTGTTATATATGTCTTATGTACATGTCTTATTTCAAGGACATGTGTTCAATAAGCATTTATTGAGTGCTGACCATGTGCCTGATAATTGTATTAAGGTCTGGGGATATTAAAATGGAAAGACATAGATTTTAGATTTAAGGAGAACCTGGTTTAGTAAATGAAATAGGCAGATAAAAAAATAAGTACCAGGCAGATTGACAGCACTGCAAAACATATGCATAAGAACACATATAGAGTATGGAACAGGGAATTGCCAGTTTTATTGGGCATTTGCAAGTCAGATCAGGAAGGCTCTTTGAGGAGGTTACCACTGAGTTGGGGATTGAAGAACAGCTTGGCAGGCAGACAAAAGGGAAGCAGTACAAGCAAGTCATTGAGTCAAACATAGTGAGTTTCAGGGACTATGAGTAAATTTACATAGTTAGAGCACAGGAATTTCAAAGGATTGACAAGAAATGAGATTGTCAAAGTAAACAGGGCCTAGGTCACCAAAGGTCTTGGATGTCTTACAAAAGAGTTTGAACTTTATCTTAAAGATGGATGCTATTACAAGATTTTAAACACAGGAGGGGCATCACCTGACTTTTATTACAAGGACCTGGCTTTGGGTGTCATGTGGAAAATTGACTGTATGGGGACGAGCCTGCCGGGAAACCAGGCAGGAAGTAGCAAAAGATAATAGGAAAAAAAATGCAGTCAAGAGGCAATGCACTAAGTGAAAGGACAGGATATGAGGGCTGTGGGAAACGAGAGAGAAAATATGGAATTACTATAGAGTTGTGGCTTTGTTCGTTTGGATAGTTGGTGATGCTACAAAGGAGACGGAACATAGAAAGAAGAGCTTCCTCTGCTGTCATCACTGTAGGTAGCATTTATTGAACACATGCTATGTGCCATGCCCTTTGCATTCATTATTCAAAAGCCCTGTTAGATGAGAATCATTGTCCTCTCACATTCTATGTACTAGAAACCTGAGCTCCAAGGGATTAGATGCCTTGGCCAACGTTCTCCAACTGGAAATGTCAGAGCCAAGATTTGAATCCATTCTGACTTCATAATCTGCTTTAAAATATTTTAATTTATATATTTAATTTTTAATACAATTTAATTTTAAAGGTCATGAGCATTCCTTATATAAATGTGAAAACATATAAAAACGAGAACAGGAAAAATAGTCGTTCAGGTAGACTCTTGCTACACAGAAAGCTAAATCTTGGCTTTATCGTTCTGAGTAACGTTTCCGGTGGGACAGAAGGACATTGGCAGATTACACAGCTGGGGTTGTGTATATGAGTCTGGATCTCACAGCAGCAGCCGGAGTTAGAGAAACAGATTTGAAATTTATCAGTGGGTACGCCGGTAGGTAAACCGTATAAACAGAGAAAATATATTGTTTTTAAAAAGAACCATACCAAGCAAACCATCCTTAGTCTTGTGACTGTATGGACCCCGACTTCTTACAAAGAAAATAAAAGCTTTAGATTTCGTCTGAAGAAGTGAAAGGACCAGTTTGTGTTAGCAGATTTGTATGAATTCTGATAAATCTGATAAACCTTTCTCAGTGATTTTGGAGATTTCTAGTGTTTTCCTGTGTTAGTCTGTTGCTTATTTGTCAGTATCTCCTGCTTTACCAATATGGCACCTAAGTCCTTTTTGCAGGCCACTTGAACTCTAAAAATGATACTCTGAGGTAGCTAAGTCTGTAGAAGCATGAATCTGTCAAAAAATAGGATTTAAAGACAATTGTTTTTAAAGAATAGCTTGCACTCTTGCTTTATCACTTTTATTTTTATCCAAATGATTCCTGTGTTCTTGGGAAAATGTCAATATTCATCATTGTTAAGTTGGGAAAAGAAATAACCATACCGGGTTATTTTATAGATGTCAAAAGCTGCACAGGAAGGAAAGGATACTACAAGGTACTAACAGTGCGAAACACTTTTTGTTCCTTGTACCTTGTCCAAAAATAATTGACTCATTAATCTCAACTATATCAACCTGGTCCCATTATCAGGGTCAAAGAGAGGTTAATTTTAATAAGCTGATGAGTATCAGTTCACAGATAAGCAGGCACTTAACAGATATTATCTTAGAAGGAAAGCAATAATTAGAAAAATTATTTTGGGTGATTTCAGGGGAAAATACCATAAATAAAACCTTCACTCTGTACCTCAGGATTATCAGGAGAATAAAAACTGAGCTATGTTCATAAAATTGACATTTGGAAGTATAGCACAAAGTAAATTTCTCTTCTCTTTAGGATTATGTCTCTGAAAATAATAAAATATTTTTCACCAAGTGAACAATAATTTAACCCAAATCACAGAACAATGAGGGTAACGGAATATGGGGATGTGACATTAGATTGTTTTAGCTTTGAATCCAGACCCTGTCCTTCACTATTTGACTTCGGGCAAGGAATTTAATTTTTACATGTGTCTGTTTCTTCGTGAATGGGGCAATAATATATTTCACAGACTTATTTTTTAGGGGTTGAATAAGAAAATATAGATAAAAACATCATGTACATTCCTTCATGTACTGTAATTGTTCAATAAGTACCTTTCCCCCACCCTGAATAATAAGCTCTAATCATATACTTATTGACATGGTCTCTTTCCAAAAATCTGTTATCGTAATTTTGAAGTTGAGTAAAATAACTGTTCACTCGTACCAAGTGGTTTCTTTTTGCTTTCTTCCCTTGGCTTCCAACTAAAACATTGCTTTCTTTTCTTTCATTTAAGTTAACAGATTTAAAAGCACTGTTTATACTTCTATTGTCAAGGGTAATCATTCATCTGAAGTAAGGTAATGTTCCATTGTTACAGTTATCGGTGCCTATTGGAGGGAAAGTTAGAATCTTATAAAGTCTGTTTAGATATCACTTTTTTTACATTCCCCAAGAGGAATTCTTGCTTTGTCTAAAATTCTCTCTGCCGACACTTATATTCACATGCCTCTCTCATAATGGAATTATCTTCATTAAGGTCCTTTTCTCCTGCAGCATAACCATCCCACATGCACATGTAAACCAAAAAAAAAGAAATGGAGAAAAAATACTAAATAAAACTTTTTAGCAGTTAAGATAAAATTAATGAGAATTGACTATATGCCATGCACTTTCTTACAGGCAGAATTTAATAAATAAGACAGTTATTGCCATATTCCAACAAAAGAGACAGATATATGAAACACCAGTGGCAAGTGCAGTGCCATCCATAATAGAAGCACGCATCTATTATTGTAGATATCTAAAGATGACTCATGCGCAGCAACTTATCACCTGGTTTGCAGGTAAAACCATGTATGTTAGTTAGGTTGCTTCTCTACTGGGCGGGTGAGGAGGTATCCGAAATAGGGCATGCTGACAGCTCTGAGGTGGCTGCTTATCTGCTGTATTGTCATATGGTTGGGTTCTTGGGTACTCCTTGTTCTGCTTTGATCTCTGGGGATTTTCTCCAGTTTGCATGATACCCATGGTCCAACGGCCATGCACTGTCTCAGCTGTGGGGGCAATGCGTAAAGTGATAATTGGGGGGCATCTATTGTAGATTGCAAACTCGACTCTGAGTGACCAGAGTCCTGACGGGGACAGAGAGCACAGTGCTCTCAATTTCCATTAGCCGGAGCCCCCTGAGTCTGATTTCTTTTAGATGTCGGGCTTCTGCATGTGGTTTTGTTCCCGACAAAGTTGTATTAGTTGGGGCTCAGGCAGGCAGACAAAAATCATTGCTGATTTTTCAAACAGAGGATTTAATAGAGGGAGGTGGTAACGTAGGTGATGAAGAGCTGAGAAGCTGACCAGTGGACAATGTGGTAACTACAAAGTGACAGCTGGAAGATACAACCATTCCTCAGTCTGGAGAAACAAGGTCGAGGGAGCCCAGGATCTGAGGCCACTTGGTGGAAGGTGGAATTATGACTGGTCTGCATATGAGATGCCGGGTATATGGATGGCAGGATATTCCAGCTGGAGGTGGAAGGAGTGGGGGGAGGCCACCCAAATAGAGTGACAGGGAGAGAATACACTATCTTCTCATTTCTCCTCCTCTCTAATCACCCCCTATTGGCCAAACTTAGTAAGAGAATCGGGAACTGGTAAAAGGTAGTTTCTAGGAGAAGATCCAAGATTGAATCTGAGTCCCAACAGGTGGTGGCCACTGAGGCAGATATGGAGATGAGGCCTCCTTCAGGGAACATCCAGCTGTGAGAAGTGTGGTCGGCAGATGGCCTTCGAATGTCAGCTGCTTTGGTTTGTCTCAGCGACAGAGAACCAGAGGTCATGCCCTTTGTGGTAGTCCACATCTGGTGACTGAGAACACATAAAGGCCTGGTCATGTGGGATCCAGGTGGCACAGCTCTAACGGCAATATTCTCTCCAAAGCTCCCAGTTGTGTTGGCCAAGACTTTGTCAAGCCCGAATACCAGTTTGATGCCTCCCTCTGCCCTCTTCCACTTCCTCCGTTTTTCTTTCACAGGTAAATTTCTCATGCCCCAAACTCCATTTCAGCACCTGCTTCTGGATAACTTGAACTTGGACACTGATATACTTATCAACCCCAATATCAGACATGATCCGGGGAAGAGGGAGAAAAGGACAGGTTATGGATCTAGGTGGAAAATAGGATGGTAACTCTATAGATTAGAGAGGCAGTAGAAAAGGGAGAGTCTCTTGAACACTGGAGCAGCTGGGCAAGTCATCAAGGAGGAGGCGGAAGGAGTGGGAGATTTGAATCTGTGGGTATCGGTGAAGGGAAGGTTCTCAAAGAGATGAGGAGCTCAACCAAAGGTGTGACACTGGGAATTATTATGTTTAGTGCAAGAGGTAGTGCAAGAATTTAGGACCTGGCATTGGTACTAAATTCTGCTCCAGAGAAGGACTAGAAGTCATGATAAGAGAAAGAGGCATTTCTTTTAAACTTCGCAGCATCTGGAAAAACATTTCTTAGTGTGGCAGGAAGAGGCGTACAGATTTTAAATAAGCTTTCGAACAGGATTTTGTATACAGGTTCATTTTTTTCCGCCATACAAAGCTTTAATCACAAAAGCATAATTAAGCCAGGTAGAAAAAGTCATTGTTTAACTACAAATTCTTTTTATTTGTTGGTGGTTTATCTTAGAAGGGAATAAAATCAGAAAGACACTCTCATAAGCAATTCCATAACGGAAGGATGTGCTAACTTACTGTGAGCTTTGGTTTAGGAAAGGAGTTGTGCTAGTACCTACAAGCAAGGTGTGTTTTTTTTTTTATTCTTCCAGTGTAGATTTAGGTTGTCTGAGAGCATGAATTTACCATACTTGTAAAGAAAATAACTATGCTGAAAAGGCAAATTATATTTCATAGCTATGCTGAGGAAGAGAGGGTATCATCAAACGTTATTCTGGAACCTTTGGGAGCTTAAGCTGAATGTTCCTGCTGACCTTGTGGCATAATATACAAGCCTGGGATGAGTGTGCATACCAAAGGAGTATTCGGACCGTCCCCAATACTGGCCACGGGTGGACGATCCTCATCTTGGCCCCGGGGATACCGATTAGATTCCTGAGACCAACTAGGGAATTTCAGTTTTTATTGATGATAATGCTTATCGCCAGAGAACAAATCACAGATGGAAAACCTTTCTGATAAAAATGAGGCCTTTGTTGCCATAGATAGCCTCGTTCACAGTGATTAGGGCTTTAGGAAATATCTTCCCATGCCATTGCCTTTTCTAATAGGGATCTAAATATGGTGACCAAGGCGACACCAGGTGCTGGACAAATGTCTGCAAGCCTCTCTTAGGATTCTCTTCTATGCTTAGTGTTATGTGGGAAAGGAGTCATAACTAGGTAGTGCAATCATTGCATTCATTAAAGAAATGAAAACACTTTCTGCTGCAGTAATTTGATAATAACACACACACACACACACACACACACACACACACACACACTGCAAGAAGAAGCAACACCCCAGGACCTGCATGATTTTCTTTAGTTATGAAGCTGATGCTAACGAATCAACATGAGAATTGTTTATAGATGCCCTTGTTTTATTACGAAGCACTTCGTGATTACATTTTAACCTTACTTAGTAATTCATACAGAATGCAAGCAACAAAGGCATCATCATAATTATACATTGAAAATTGCCCTACTAGGATGTTACTCTTTTACTTGTGTGATGTGGAGTTCGGTGAGAATATGGCCAGAGCTTGGTATGTAGAGAAGAAAATCACACGCTGAAGCCCGGTTTGGGTTTTACAATACACAGATTCCATATTAACTTTAGGACAGCATTAGAATTTACTGACAACTCTCTTTCCTAGGACTCCATTGATATGCAATAAGTACCAATCATAAAAATAATGGTGAAAAGCTGAGATTTCAACTTTTATACATCCTACTGGATCAATATATAACCAGCCATATGGATTATTTAAGGTTTATGTAAAGCTTAACTCTGGCCACAGGAGACGCATTTGAAAAGGATTTTATCTCACAAAATTTTCTTATGACTCTTCCCACCCCACCCCATCCCATGACGAAGACTTTTATCGCTGAATTAAATGTGGGAATGAAGATGTATTCTGAACACATGTTATTTTGGGTAGAAATAAGTAGAATCTCTTTCATGTGGAGTAAACCTTCTGGCAAGAAAACTCACCGCCCTACTCAGAAAGCACTCTGCTGTTGGTCAAGTTGACACTGTGCTGACAAAGCCACGGAGGATCCAGAATATATATGCGTGAGAAAGTCCGATTTGGTCAGCGGATGCTGAGAGTGGACCTTCCACGATGGAACTGAATATGCATTGAGGATTGCTTGATTTTGGCACCATCTAGAACTCTCTGGAAGGCACTCTTTGGAGTCATCAGGAAGCCCCTTTTTGTTGTATAAGGATTGTAGAAAGAATATTTGGGGGGATCGGGTTTGGGGATACTTTCTGTCTCCTGGAGCAAAGGGGGTGGATATTCCTGGGAGGGACACCATGCCTTTCAGAGATAGGCTTTAGTGGCCAGTTTAGAAACAGACGAATGTATGTGTGAGTCTAGTGTTATCTGAAGTGGAAGAATATGTGATTTATCATATGGAGCGTATTAATTGCAGTTCTTTAAGAGGTTTCTCTGTAGTAAGTCTAAGAGATACACACACACACACACACAATTGTCAATTGATTCCCCATAGGGGCACAGAATCCTTGAACCTGCTAGGGTCTTTCCGGCAGTGCCCACACAAAGCCTGTCCACATAAGTCTCACCCTCCAAAACCATGTCAAAAGCATGTGAGCAGCTCTTTGTCCTTTGAGAATCCTATGTTTGTCTTTGATTTTTACCTGAGACACCTGCAGGGTTCTTTCTCTACTTGAGGCTTTTATTTGGTTTGAGTAAATATGTTAAAAGCAAAACATGTGGAATTCTAAAACCGAGCAGCACAACTCAGACTTATTCATCAGTTCTAGTAGGGAAACCTTTGGTAAAACAACAGTGTTCATATGAGGGCTCTCCCCAGGCCGTATGAGTTGTCTCTCATGACGGAACCCTGGGGCTGGAAGGAACCCAAAGGGTGATCATGTGGAAAGCCCTTCTCTGTGCTTTGAAGCACCTGAGGACAGAGGCCGTTACCTGTAGCATCAAATACGTAAGGGAGCTGAGAGGCCTTGTCCAGGTCTACTCCAGATGATTTCTTTGCACAGCACACCTCTGGCAGACGTGGTCAGGGCACGACAAGTAACACTGGGCTATTCTCCTCAGGATTTGGAGACTGAGGCTCTGCTGTTATGTAATCCAGTACTCTCAGCTTTTCGTCCACATCAGAATCACCTGGAAGGCTGTGAAATAGGTTGATTGCCGGGCTCCACCCTTGGAGTGTTGGATTCAGCAGGCCTGGGGTGAGGCCCCAGGATCTGAATTTCTAACGGGTTTCTAGGTGCTGCTGGTGTAGACACCATACTTCGAGAACAAAAGTATAACCTTTTCGGCCGTTTCGGTTGGTTCATGAGGTTTGAAAATTAACAAAAGATCAGATAAAGAACGGTGCTAAATGAAGTGTACAATATGAATTCTAGTAACTTTTTCAAGAATACTTCTCAACTGAAAGTCTTAATTTTAGGTTTTATTTTGATTATGAATGTACCCGTATTTGTTGAGCGCATTGAAGACTTAAGACCTCTGCATGTATTATATCTTTTAATTCACTTTTTGCCAAGAAGTAAGTCTGCCAATCATTTTGAGGAAGCTATAGGGGTTTTAGTTATGCAAAGCTTTGTTTTGTGGATGAAATATTCTTATTCTTTTGAAAGCTTGTGCAGAGACACATTACGCTGAACAACAGTTTTAGTGGTTTCAAAATCATAATTAATTTCTCACTCTGTGATCACAAATTCCAATCTTTTCTTCTCTTTTCCTCTCTCAGTTTTTAGAGAATAACGACATTGACAACAGCACTAATAGCAGCTACTGTTTACTGCACGACTGAGTTGCCTTTTTGTGCCTAGCACTTTAATATTTGGGGTCTCCAATCTCCCAGTAACTCTGCAAGTTAAATGTTTTTATTCCTATTTTCCAGATGAGGAGATTGATAGTGAGAAATGCCAGGTAACTTATTGAAACACATATGAAATTTGGTATTTTAGATTATAAAGACTTGTATTTCTTTCATCACAAAATACATTCCCCCCTCCCCCAAATGATACATCTGGTTTCTGAAGCATTTTGTCTTTGTTTACTTCAAAATTGCTTGAGGGAAGTTAAGATATTTAACATGTTGAGTGCCTACTAGATGCTGTACATTTTATATATGTGATTTCATTTTTTTCCTAAGTCCTGCAACTGAAATAATGCTAACCTCATTCTGAGTGCAAATTCTCCAACTTCAAGAGAGTAAGGGAGCTACTTAAATAATTTGAGGAGCAGAATTTGAACCCAACATGAAAGACTTGAACCCAAGTCTTTCTGGCTCCTAAACATGTACCGTTTTGAAGACTGTAACAGTGTTTCTATAAGCCTTGAAATGGTTTTAAATGTTATTAAAGTTGATAACGGTTGCGGTTAATTCACCTAACCATGGTCGGACTTACCTATGGGCAGAACAGGAAGTCTTGCTAGAGAGATCTGTGAGTATGAGGAAGTCCCGACACCACTCAGCCTCCCTGGTAAACCGTCGGGGGCTGGAGAGCCTGATATATATCCATTAGTGTTTTATCACTGTAAATGCAGCCTTGCTCTCTCCAGTTGTCTTCTGCAAATGCGTCCACCCTTGGGAGGGCTAATGCACTAAAATACCCTCTCAGATTGCCTTTCATTTTCTGCTGAAATGAGCCAAATGGTCTTTATAGAAAATGTTCAGATATTTTTGTTACAGCATATTAGAGAAATACATAAAGGTAAAGCAAATAATATAACATTTGTGTGTAGAGCACCCAGCTTTATCAAATTGTAATAATTTTCCATATTACCCTAGGCGTTGTTTTAATACCATAACGTTTTCTTTTTTCTTTCTTTCTTTCTTTTTTTTTTTTTTAGCATTGGAAACCTCTTACATTCTTTGTTTCAAATTCATTCCTTGTCACTCTTCTGCTGAGTTAAGCACTAGCCTATATTTGGTGTTTATAATTCCAATATATATTTTATACTATCACTGCATATATATGTGCATTTATTAAAATATATTGTACTGTTTGATGTTTTTAAACTTCGCATAGTTCATACTTTATGCATCATTCTGCAATTTGCTTTTTTGCTCAACCTTGTATTTTTTGAGATTTATCTATGTTGATAAATGTAATTTTAGTTCATTGATTTTCACACTGTGTAATGCTGTATTGTGTGAGTACATTAACGCTGATTTATGCATTCTCTTCTGAATGGCTATTTAGTTTGTTTCCATATTTTGCTATTAAATACAGTGATATAGCGACACTTTTGTATATTTTTATCCTTGAGTATATTTGAGAGATTTCTCTAATATTCCTAAAAGAAAGGTAAAGCAAATAATTTAAGATACTTAGAAGTGGAATTGCAGGGATAAAGGGCACATGCATCTTTGACTTTCCTAGATAATGCCAGTTTTCTGCAAGGGTTGTAACTGTGAACACTACTCCTAGCAGTTGATAAGAATTCTTTATGGTAAGACTTTATAGTATCAAGATATTTAAAATTTTTCAGTCTGGGAAATGTAAAATGGGATGTTAATGTGTTTTAATTTTCATTTTACTAATTAGTGATATTGAACGTTTTTTTCATATATTGCTTAGTAATGGGTAAAGGATGGTTTTCGCTATTTTTTAAGCATAAAAACTGTGTTACAGCTAATATTTAATTATATTTTAAATTTACTAATTAATTTTCATCAATGTTTTGTGCTCACTATTACTTCTTATATCCTACATCATCTCTTTATTTTCACTTTTCTTCCTTCTAAAGTGTACTCTTTAATAGGTTTCTTAATTTCCCTAGCATTTGTATGTCTAAAACTATATCTCGAGCTCAGTCAGCAGTGATAATGTATCCAATTATAAAATTAGAAGTTTAAATTTATTTTCACAACCACTTAAAGATATTGCTCCATCGTTTTGGTTTTTGTTGCTGACGAGACCTCTGCTGTCAGAATAATTGTTCCATTATCGATCATTTCTCTTCCTATTTGACAGTTCATAGTCTTTTTTCTGTATTTGTTGTCTGTAGTTTTTTTTATATATCCAGATATAAATTTATCTTTAATTTTCTTACTGGATACTCACCATATTCTTTTAATCTGAGGATTCATGTCTTTCCTAAAGTATGTCAGATTCTCATCTATCTCTGTAAGTATTCTTGCTCGTCACTCATTTTATTCTTTTTTCTGTACCATCAGTTGCATTTAGATGGCCGTTCATTCTATTGTTTATGTCTCTTAACTGCACCTTGTTGTGGCTGATTTCTCTTTTGTCTTTGAATGGATTCTGGATGAATTCTTATAGTATTTTCTAATTATTTCAATGTTTATTTTACTCCCCGTAGGCTACAATTTATCTTATTATATTGTTAGCTAGTGTTTCTCCAAATCATCTTCCAAGTCAATGACATAAGACAACTATCTCTCTCTCATTATTGCTTATTTGTCTGTGGGTCCGCTGGAAATCAGCTGATCTTGGCTGGGCTCAGCTGGGGTGGCTTTTTTTTTTTTTTTTGCATGTCCCTCTCATCTTTCTCGAATCAGGTGCTAGAGAGGGATGTTCTCATAGTGATTGTTAGAGGAATAAGAGAACAAACAGAAACACTCAAAATTTCTAAAGCTCATTCTTCAATTATTTATGTCTCTTTATGTTAAACAAAGTATGTAATTCATGTTGGCTGAGCCCAAAGTCAAGGCATGCAGAGATATATAGTCCGCCTTCATGGGAGGAATTCCCAGGTCAATGACATGAGGTATAATGGCCATGGGGAAAGATGAAGAATTAAGGCCAATAATGCACTGTACAACAAATACATATTTTTTATTTTTGTTGCTGTGGAATAATGGTCCCTCAAAGATGCTCACACTTTAATCCCTGTAGATATGTTGTATTTGTATATTTAATTAATTCTATGATCCTTAAAATAAGGAGATCATCCTGGGTTATCCAAGGGGCCCAATATAATCTCACGAGCCCTTATAAGCAGAGCACTTTCTCTAGCTCGAAATGAGTAATGTGACAGAAGATGAAGGCAGAAGAGGTATAACAGAGGGAGCAGGCAGAGAGTCCAAGTTTCTCCATGACCAAACTTAGACCATGAATTCTAGACAGGGTACCATCGAAATAATTCTGTGTTTTTCCAGTGTATAAAATCAGGAGATACACAATGTTGACCCACCAAATAAACACTGATGCTAACCTTGATTACCTGATCAAGATGGTATCAGCTACCTACATTGCTTACATTTAAAAATGACATTTTCCCTTCTGTAAGTTTCATTAGCATTTTGTGGGGAGATACTGCTATATTATGCCAAACCTCCACTGATCAGGTTTGGCATTCACTGATATTCATGCTTATATTAAATACCACTATCATGATTGGCAAATGATGATTATCTAGTTTCATCCTTTTCACATTTGCCAATTAGCATTTTGCTGTAAGGAAGAATTTTCTCTGATTTCCCATTTATCTGTTTATTCATTTATTTTAATTACACCAGCAAGGAAGGAGTCTTGGATTCCTATTTCATTCAACAGAGTGTGATTCTGTACTCTCATTAGTTTTTTTTTTGTTGTTGTTGTTGCTTGTTTTGTTTTTTGATGCTCAGATTGTTCTAGATTAGACTATGGTAGATCTTTAAGCTAGTGTATGTTCTTTCAACATACCCTCCTCATCCTTTGAGTACTTCTTCACTTTCTGGCAGAACAGGATATTTTAGGCCCAGCCTGTCATCTTGTACCTTTTTCTGACCTAGCCTGCAAACAGCTATTTTTCCTGGAGGATGGTATTTCAAGACCAGATCAGAATACTCAATATGTTCACTGCTGCTGGAATGTCATTGCTTTTAGGATGACTGGATATCATTGCTCTTAAAAGGAATGTCATTTCCTCTTAAGAAACAGAACTCATCCTTCATGAAAAATTATTTGCTGTGTAAGCATTAAATACAATTTTAAATTGGTTATATCGATTTTAAATTTGCCACCAGTTTGTAAATGTGAGTTCATGAAATTATGTGACCAAGTTTAAAAGTTCAACAACAGACAAATGACCAGTTTTTGAGTTACCAGAGTCAGGCCGTCCATGCGACATTTGCTGTGTCCACCCTGTGCTGAGGCTGTGGGGTGGACATGCGCTAATCCCACTCGGCTCCCATGGCCAGCCACATGCTTACGTTTCTACTAGACGCGGCAGTAAGTGGCTGAAAGCAGCAGCAACTTCTGTTTCTGTTTCCTAATCCGGAAAGTGTTAAAGCAGATGTCCTTTTCCCAAGTTCTTCTAGGCATCCTGACTGTCATTTTTTCTCCCTTGTTTAATTTCGTAGTTGGATCTGTGTTGTGCAATGTCTATGAAATGTTTCTATAGCTAGTAAAATTTGCTGGCATAATATATCTGGAGTAGTGACTGGGAGGCCCACCAGATATCGGTTGCTAAGTACACGCACAACAACTCCAACAAAATCTCACACAACAATCGAACAGTTTTACAATAATTTGAAAGGAAAAATGTATTCCTGTCTTCTATAATAATCTTTATACGTTGTTGAATACTGATATGTTATCTTTTCTCTGTCTGAAACTGAATGTTGTCTCCTGTACCTGCAGCTTAAGCCCATTTCTTGCTGTTTTAGCATCTGCAGAGAATAGCACTTTGCCTTCCTTGTCTGTCTACTACCCATTGTATTGCTTGAAGGCGATTATATTTATTCACTGGCTGTCTTCTTTTGTATTCTGAAATATTTGTAGTTCCTGTTGCCTTTTTCCCTAAGCCTAATATCGTAACTTTTTACCCTGGACAGGTGCAGCTTACAAACAACTGTCTTAAAAACATAGCATTGGAGGGAAAACATAACATCGGAGGAAAAATAATAACTATTTAAATGATAGAGATTTGATATTTAGGTATGCTAATTAAAAGAATTTAAAAGTAATGATTATTAAATAAACAGCTTTTTAGGCTTGGGTAGCACATTTTTACTATGTTTTTGGAACCTTTCGTTTCGGGGATTGAAAATACCTGGTTTGAAGAAATCAACAAATACTGACAGAGATTCTTTTTTTTTTTTAATTAAAAAAAATCTAGTTCTATCCAATGATCACGGGGTCTAATATGGGAATTTCGGACATGCAGAAATGTGGTTCATCCCAGGCTTATCTTAAATTGCTATTTTCATTGTCTGTTCATGCCACACAGTATAAGGCTAATGGTCCTTCGCTTTTTTGTCCATTTCCAGATCAACCTTGGGCATTGTGTGAAGTGCTTAGGCAATATATTAAAAATATGTTCTTCTACACCATACATACTACTTAATTGCTGTACTTTGCTTGACAGCAGCCTCTGCCAACACTGTATATGGTTTATATGATCTCAAAGTGATGCCTTTGTGATCACGTAGCTTCATAAGTCCAATCCCCTTGTGCTTTTATTTTTATATTTCATTCAAATGTGTTGGAATGCTACACTGGGAAATTGACCTAATATTTCCAGGTGATGAAGTACCCTCCTCTTTCCCATTATTTGAATTACTCTTGCCACCTAGTGTGAAAATGGAAAAAAAAAACAACAAAACTTAGGCTGACATCCCATAATATCTTCCCATGGCGTGCCCTTATTGAATTATTTCCAGGTGGATGCGACAGATGTTCATCAAATCGCTCCCGGCTTCCACTGTTAATTGAAGCATAATGGGAGTGACAGCAGGGAAGGACAAATTATGGGAGCAAAGATACAATTGGAACTTTGCATTCTTATGACCTTCCTGGAAACTGGGGTTGGGCTGACAATTCCTGTTTTGTTCACATGCATGGGAAAGACTGTGAGATTGTTTCAGCTACAACACATCAACGAACTAATGTCCTCTGAAATTAGTAGCCTCACAGTTGACACCTGTTATCAATCAACATGTCATTCCTTTAACTGTTATGCGTTAACAGGTTACTAAACCAGGAGCTGTAAGTTCTAACTATGAATCATGGCTTTAGAGAAGTCACTTAATCTCGATGAACTGTAATTTCATTGTTTTCAAAAGGATAAAATATGACCTATGGGAAATAATGCCTTCACATGTTCGCAAATTATTTTCAAAAGGAGATAAGCGTTACACATATATCTATTTTAACAGTCATTTAAACTAGAATAAAAAAATTTCCATTGGATTGGATTTGGTGCAAAAGATGGACTCAAAGTTGGCCAAGTTTAACAAACATTGTATTGATGTGCTGATAGATGACTATAGCAACCAATAGAGAAGACACTACATTGGGAATGTAATTGGCAAAGTTCCTAGAAATGAGTTCAGAGGAGGGGTGAGTGGCAGTCACCAAATAATATGACAAGTAAAGAGATTGATTAGAGGGGTGGATGGCTGTGAATATAAACCCCCTACCTGTGCGTGGCATCCAAGAGAGAAGACTGAATGGCCAAGCATACATAGCCACAGGATGTTTTTAATGTTCATTGGAAGGAGCCATCCTGCAAGCTTGTTGGTATTTTCTTTTAATTTTTTCTTTTTAGAGAGAGGGGAAGGGAGGGAGAAAAACATCAATGTGCAAGAGAAACATCGGCTGCCTCTTGCATGCCCCCATCTGGGGACCTGGCTTGCAACCGAGGCATGTGCCCTGACTGGGAATTGAACCAGTGACCTTTTGGTTTGTGGGAAGATGCCCAACCCAGTGAGCCACACCAGTCAGGGCTTATTGGGGTTTTTGTTGTTGTTGTTGTTGTTGTTGTTTTTTATAGAGAAGTGGTATGACCACAAAAGAGAAGCCCAGATCTAAAATTTTCAGGAAAGGAGGGAAGGCAGAATTCAGATACATTAATTGAATTGTAGTGGGAATGACAACAGGGACTGACAATTAGTTCTCCTGCTGTTTCTTTGTGGGATGATGAGAGCTACAAGAGCAACCAAATCATTCCAGAAGTGGGGATTGGAAGAGTTAAGTGTGGAACTCAGTTAAATATTAGAGTGGACTGAAAAAGATGGTTCATGGTTTATTTGAATTGTGGAGGGCAGTATCTCTGGGGGCCAGGGAGTGGGATGAAGCAGAACTCGAAAGAGACAGACGTGTGAGTGGATGGAGTATATGATTGTTGATGGTGGACTTGGACTTGGAGCAATCAATCCTTGGTCTCCTCTATCCGCACCCACATTAACTTGATGACCTTATCCAACCTTACAGTATTTACAGCTAATGCCTTCCAAATATCATCAGCTCAGGGCTTTTCCCTGAACTACAGATTCATAGATATAATTTCCTATTTGTCATTTCGACTAGGGTATATAATAAACCCTTCAATCTTACCATCTGAAACTGAAGTCCTGATATCCCTCCTAACTCACAGTGGCACTTCTCTCCTCATAGCCTTTCCCTGTCTGCTAGTTGTAATTTGTTCTTTCACTTGCTAATGTCCCAAATCTTGGAGTCACCCTCAGTTCTTCTCTTTTACTTACATCTAGTTCATCAGCAAAGTTTGTTGGCACTGCCTTGAGAGTACTGATAGAACTCGGCTAATTCCTACCACCTTCACACATAATCGCCTGATGCCTAGTCTCCCTGTTTCTATATTTTTCTCTGTTGAAGTCTACTCTCAACCCAGTAGTTAGAGAGATCTGGCTAAAACACATCACGTGATGTCACTGTTCCGTTCAAAACACTCTAGTGGCTCCCCATCTCACTCACAGTAAAAGACAAAATTATTATAGTGATCTACAGAGGCCCTGTACTCATTCCGTTGCTTTTCTGGCATCATTTCCCCTATTTCTCCTTTTGCTTACTTTACTCCATCTTCATTGGCTTTCACGCCTGAGAATCTTGGCACTTACTGTTCCTTCTGTCTGGGACACTATTTCCCAGATCTCCATATAGCTTACTTCTTATCTACTTTATTTTGTTTACTGCTGTATTTTTATCACTGAGAATACTTAGTGTAGCGTAGGCACTCACTAACTGTGTACTGAGATAACTGAAATACTTTGCATTCAGATATGCACCTGAAGGCGAGCCTAGCTATTTGGGTGGCATGGTAGGGATTTGCTGAACAAGTGAGGTGTGTCTGTTCTGCCACATGTAAGAGGCAAAACCCGGTATAGAAATGTATTGTGTGAGACAGAAATCTAATTTTAGGACCTCAGTTTTGTGGTTTACTTTCTTTAATGGTTTTCCCCACTTATTTCTTAGCTTTTTAATCTGGTTTCTTTTTGAGTTGTCTTTAGGTTTTTATTCAGTTCATATTTATGAAGCATCAACTAACCATGTGCTAGATCCTATGATGACAAGTGCTCGAAAATTTTTATCTTATTTAAGACAATCCCACAGTAAACCTGCACATTAGGTATTTTTCTCATTTTGCAAGGTAGGCGGAAATAGAGGTTCCAAGTCACTGAGTAAGCCCGTGACAGAATGAGGACTTGAGTTTGGTTCTTCTAGTTTTGAGTCAATTTCACTCTACTTTGCGGTGTTTAACCTGTCAGCAGAATAATCACATGTCTACTCTGTAAGAGTTATTATCGTTGACTATCCCTTATTATCTTTTTATTTGGAGGGAAGAGATCTAGAGAAATAGAAAGAACCTAAGTGTATTAGCCATTTATTGCTGTGTAATAAATTACTTCAAAATTTAACAGCCTAAAACAGGAATAAACATTTATCATCTCACACAATCTGTGTAAGTGAGGAGTCTGACCGGGGGTCTTTTATGAGGTTGCAGTCATTTGAAGGCTTGACCCGGGTTCAGGATCTGCTTCCTAGGGGACTTGTGTAAATACCCAATATGTTAGTGCTGCTTGTCGGCAGGTCTCCGTTATGCGCCCTGTGGACTCTCAGTAGGTTTGCTGGAGTATCCTCATAAATGGCACCTGGTGTTTCAGGTGAATGAACAAGAGAGTGTAAGGCAAAAGCTGCAATGTCTTTCATGACCTAGTCTAGGAAGTCACGCACCATCACTCTCACAATTTCCTATTCAGTGTGAGAGGGGACTGTACAAGGTATGAATACCAAGGAGAGAGAATCACTGAAGGCCGTCTTGGAGGGTAGCTTTCACAGCCTTCCCTATGTCTGCCAGTGATCTCCTTCTTTGGCATTCATCCCCTTTCCAGACCCCTCACCAAGTTTCATCTCTAGCATCAGCTCAGCGTCCAGAATCCCATCATCTAAATCATATCCAGGTATTGTCACTATTATTCCATAAAATTTTGCTATTTTAGGTCCCCTCCTACCTGTTGGGTTATTTTTTATCAACTTTGCTGGACATCAAATATTTAATAAATACTAAGCTTTAAGGCACCATGCTTGGGACATAAAAACTGATAAGGCAGAATCTTTACCAGTGTGGAGCTCTAAGTCTAATGGATGACAGATGTGTAAATGATTATTGCACAACCTACTTTGGGACCATAAATTGAGGAGTAACTCTGCCCAGATGAGCTATAGAAGATCGCACAGATGAGGTGCCATTTGTGCTAGCCTTGAGTGCTGCAGACAAGTTTATAAAGGCATCGAAAAGAAGGAAGCTTATTACCCAGAAGAAGTCCCATGAACAAAAACTGTTTTTCTTTGTCCCGAATATGAGCAGACTATAAAGCTTAGCCCTAAGGCTCCTGATCTTTCTGTACTGCAGCCTCCCACTTGGAGAGTGTGCCCTGTTTCCTCCTGTCATCGACTTAGCTACCAACTTCGTGCGCTTGATTTTCCAAATCATAAATCTAATGTTGACTGCTCTCCATTTCATGTCTTTCACTTTCTAATCGACATTGTCACTTGGATATTACATTTATTACATTAAACTTGTGACAAAGCAAAAGGTGTCATCGCTTTTCTTAATGAGCTTTGCCTTCCAACTTTTCGTCAGCCTGAAACCTCATTGTTAGTTATGACCATCTACTTTTTCCTCCCGTGTGCTCTTTTTTCATTGTTTCTCCTGCCATCTTTCCGTTGTTTTCATTTCCACAGTGGTCACTTTATCTACAGCAGGCCTTTACATAAAAGCTACTGCTCTACTCTTCTCCGAACTCATCTTCTTTAATCTGCCCGAAATGCTATTGTCAGTTATACCCTGAAGTACAGTTTTCTATTGCCTCTTGTTGGAAAACACTTCATCACCACACCATCGACAACTGAGTAAAATCAGAGGCTTTTACGTTTCAGACCATTTGCCCTGTGGTTCCAATCTGCTTTGAAAGCGTTATCCCAACTCTTAACACTGTGCTTCACATAATAGCCTCCTTGAAATTCCACGGGTGACCCCACACTCCAACCTTGTCTAAAATCTATGTTTTTAAAAATGTTCTCTTTGAAGTCATTCTAGAAACTCGTAGAATGCTCATGGTCTTTAGTGGGAAATTGGCATTTACATAGGCTACTTTGTTTAGTGAAGTAAATCTGCACTTAATATTTCCAGGAAATTCAAGTAGCTGGTTACGCACCTTAAAAGGAGGGACCGTGCCTGATTCTTTTTAGTTTCACCTGGGCCTAGCATGCTACTTGGTCTCTGCATTCTGGTATTCACTACAGATTTGATGATGGCAATATTTTATATGAAATGTGTTAGAGTAGGAGCAGAATCATGGGATTCTTTCCACTATATTTCTGAGACATAATATCATGGAATTAGGTCAGATTTTAACAGAAATCAAGGGATCATTCAGATCCTTTTGGACTAGAAATTCCTGTAATATTAAATGAAATAAACTGGCAGTTGGCTGGGGCAGTGATTATCACTGTGATAGAATTTTGCCGCATTCACTACTTGTACAGCCAACTGGCGCAGAGAATCTTGAAAAAAAAAGATATTGCAATGGATTTCAGTTGGCTTTGCAGACTAGGAAAAGGATCCCATGGCTGGTGCAACTATGAGGGACGGGCAAGAGGGGCAAAAGGAGTAGACGTCTCAATCTGTGTTTGATCTTAAGCTTTCATTATTGAACACACGAGCAGCTTCAACAAAAAGAAATCAGACTTCAAAGAGGCAAATTGTTTACACTTATTTTAATTTTCATGATAAAAGCATAAAAGTTATCCTGAAACAAGCCTTGACTTTTCACAGGGACCATGAAACCCAAGGGTCTACTTTTTGTCACGCTCCAGGCATTTCCATGAAAAGTTGATAGTAACTCTGTGACTGGATGAGCTTTGTGGAGCACAAAGGAGCAGGAAAAACCTGTCCCCTCTTTGCTACTTGGAGAAGAATGGCTATGCAGGGAAACAGTGCTTTTTTAAAGTATTTATTAAAGTTTCGTTTGCAGCAGATTATTTTCCTTCCTGGGAAAAACATCATTTCTTTGACAAATTGCCCAAGTCTCCACAGCGCAGTGAAATGGCTTGGCTGGGTTAGCTTCTTCGAGGAGGCAACAGATGCTTATAAACACTCAATATATGCTCCAAGTTGTGGCATATTTTGTGTAGAGTGCACACAGTGTGTTCTTTGGGTTTTCTTTAAAAAATCTGCAGAGTAAAGGTAGTTTGAATTATACATCCTAATTAAAATTTTTTAAAGAGCCATAAGAAGATAAAGAAGAATTAAATCTCTGACATTTCTACTACATCAATACAACTAACATTCTTAGTATAATGTTTTCAAAAAAATGTAATGCATAGATTTTCCCCTCATAATTTTAGTTAAATGTAATATAATATTGAGTTTTTCAACTTAAAATATACACACTTTTTATATTTTTATACTTTTTATAATTGTATAATATGGCTATACAATACTCCATCGAGGTGATCTAACAGAATTAATCAATCATTTCCTTATCGTAGATTCTTAAGTTACCATTTTACCATCTGTTTACCACCAAAAATCCCCATCTGTTTTTTTAATTACCATTACCATGTTTCTAATTAACAGTAATAATAAGTCCTGACCATCATGCCCTTCACCAGAGAACTGCCCTTCACTTTCTGGAAGCACCTGTTGAGAAAGAGGCCGTGTCAAGGAAAGATGGAAATCACGAATAATGGGGGTAGGCCATAAGAGTGGGACATGTTTAGTCTAGAAAAAAGGAAGCTTGGAGTTTTGTCCAAGGGCAGACACATGAGATATCCTTTAGCTGTAACTGCAAAAGAAGTGTTAAGATCAAGGGCTTTAGATAAAGAAAGGAAAACAACTGTCCATTAGGATGTGAGATGCATATCCTAATAATTGGGGCTATCTCAAAGTGGAATGGGCTGCTTTATGGGGGCATTAAATTAATTCCCTGCCATTGGAAATACTCAAAAAACACTAAGAATATTAGAGAAACTTTGAGTGATGGAGATCTCTTCCAGTATCCTTTTAATTCCTTGAAGTGTTTGTGTCTGGGCTATCATCATTCTCTTATATGTTTCAACATTGACATCAACATTCACTTCTTCTTGTGCTTGTGAGCTAGAATAGGTGCGAGAAGAGCTGCTTTACAAGAAGGGGAGGAACAGGTTTAGAAAAACAGTGGTGTGTATTGGGAATTGATGAGAGAATATAACATCATCATTTAAGAGTTGATATCATCACTGTATTATAATGATGAATATGTGCCATTATACATTTGTCTAAACCCATTGAATTTAAAACACCAAGAGTGAATGCCAAGGTAAACTACAGATGCTGGATGATTATGATGTGTTAATAGAGGATTATCCTTTGTAAAGAGTGTACCATTCTGGTGAGTTTTGTTGATGATGGGGGAGGATATACATGGGTAGGGACGGGGGAAATCTCTGTATCTTTCTTGCAATTTTGTAAAACTGTTTAAAATATTAGTCTTTTAAGAAGTGGGGAGAAAAGGAATGGTGTCATCACTGGAAGCTGACATCACCAATTAATACCAGAATTATTCTTATAAGACTGTAAGAATCACTCTACTCTTTTTTTTTTTTAAATAGTAAAAAGATTTGTTAAAGTGTACCATCTGCCCTTATCTAAGCTTATTTCATACCCTACCCCTTGACAGTGGTATGCATTTCTTTTTTTAAATTATCTTTTTATCAATTATGCTATTACAGTTGTCCCAGTTTTTCCCCCCTTGCCACCCTCCACACAGTACCCCTCACTCCCTCAGGCAATCTCCATACCATTGTTCATGTCCAGGGGTCATGAGTAGGTTCTTTGGCTACTCTATTTCCTGTCCTGTATTTTACATCCCAAAGGCTATTCTGTAACTGCCTATTTGCACTTCTTAATCCCCTCACCTCTTCAACCTTTCCACCATATCCCCCAACCATCTGGCAACTATCAAAATGCTCTTTGTATCCGTGATTCTGTCTCTGTTCTTGTTTTCTTAGTTTGTTTTTTAGATTCAGTTGTTGATAGATATATATTTATTGCCATTTTACTGTTCATAATTTTGACCTTCTCTTTCTTAAGTCCTTTAACATTTCATATAATAATGGCTTGGTGATAAAGAATTCCTTTAGGTTTTTTCCTATCTGGGAAACTCTTTATCTGCCCTTTGAGCCTAAATGATATCTTTGCTGGGTAGAACAATCTTGGCTGTAGGTCCCTGATTTTCTTGTGTTCTTTATTTTAATTAGTATATCCTTCATTTCTGACTGGCTCGTTTTTACACTGTTGAGGTCCTCACTAAGTTCCTTGAGCATCATTATAACCAGTGTTTTGAGCTCTACATCTGATAGATTGCTTATCTCCATTTTGTTTAGTTCTTTTTCTCGAATTCTGACCTGTTCTTTCATTTGGGCCATGTTTCTCTGTATTTTCATTTTGGCAGCCTCCCTGTATTTGCTTCTATGTATTAGGTAGAGCTACAATGACTCCCTCTCTTGGTATTTGGCCTAATGTAGTAGGTGTCCTGTAGGGTCCAGTGGCACAGCCTCCTCCCCAGTCACCCAAACTGGGTACTCAAGGTCCCCCTTTGTGTGGGCTGAGTGCATCCTCTTCTTGTAGTTGATCCTTGATTACTATTGGCAGGTCAATGGGAAGGATTTACCCAGGCCAGTTAGCTGCAAGGACTGGCTATGACCACTGTTCACCAACCTCTGTCCTCCATGGATGATCAGCTATGCAGGGGCAGGGATGTAGTGCTACCACGTGGTCTGTAGCTGTCCGCTGGGTGCGCAGGGCCTGGGGTTTCCCAGGGGATACAAGCAAGTTCAGCCTCCACCTGTGTTTTGCCCAGGGCCACCCTGCCTGAGCTATAAAGCAATCTGAGATGGCTGCTACTTGTGCTGGGCTTGGAGATTCCTAGGTAAAGCCAAGCTGTGTATCTAGGCTGGTTGCTGCTAGTGTCAGCCTGGGGCCCCTTAGCAAGAGGTATAGGGGAATGAGGGCTCTCTGAGGCTGGCTGTTGCTTGTTTGAGAGGATTTAGGAAACTGTGAATCATGAGCAAAGGCCAGCCATTCATATGGAAAAGTAGCTTGGGTAGTCCTGTAAGTTGGGTGGGATAGAGTCTCTGGGGATCTCCAGAGTGGGGCAAACAGTGTTAGCCAGGTTGATGGAATCTCAGATATGGCATCAGTTGTTGACTCTGTGGCTCTTTGGGAAGATGGTTCAGAAAAGGGACAATGGCCTGCTTTTCTCTCTGGGAGAAGGCTGTTCCCCATCTCTTGCCTTGATGCCAGATACTTCACTTCTCCCTATATACCACTGGTGTTGTTCAAGCTGCTTCCCTGGTACTGGATATCAGAGGGAGTGAGTCTGATTAAGTCCGTGTATGGGTTCTTTAAGAGAAACTGCTTGGGACTTGAGAAGTTTCTTCCACTACTCAGTCTTCACTGGTTTTTGCAGCCAGAAGTTATGGGGGCTTATGTTCCTGGCACTAGAACTGGGCTGGGGGAACTGGTGTGGGCTGGGACTCCTTGCTCCCCAGATATTCCTCCCGAATTTTTATCTGCCACACATGGATGTGGGACAAGCCCATTCTGTATCTGTGCCCCTCCTACCAGGTTGTATGGTTGTGGTTTCTTTAATTCCATAGTTGTCAGACTTCCATTCAACTCAATTTCTGATGGTTCTGAGTGATGATTGCTCTATATTTTAGTTGTAATTTTGATGTGGTTGTGTGAGGAGGTGAGCCATGTTTCCCTATGCTGCCATCTTGACCCGGCTTGCATTTCTAAAACAGATGGAGGATTAAGATGCATCTGTGGCCATGGGACCAAGTGATCCAAGTAACCCACGAGGTGACACATTTTGTTTCTTTTCTTTTGTTGTTGTTGTTCAACTTCAGTTGTCCCCATCCCCCACCTCCCACACTCAATCCAGTCCCTTGTTGGCTTTGTCCATGGGTCCTTTATACATGTTTCTTTATGTCTCCTTAATATAGAATTCCACATGAGTATGTTTTGATAAACCTGAATGATGATTTTTACCTCTAGTTCCCCCAAAGTATTATAAACTCCTGTGGAGTAGGTGTAATTGTCATTTTTCCAGTGTCTTTCTCAGTGGGGCAGAAGGGACATTTTTTTTTTAACATTTGTAGAAATACCTATTTTAGTTTCGCCCTTGTCATTCATCTGGTTCTTTATAAGCAAAAAAAACCTTCTGTTTGTACTAATGCATTTGGGTTGCATCATTTTTGTTCAAACAATTTTAAGAAGCTTCTGGTATTTCTTTGCTCATTCTCAGACTACAACTTTAGTTCCTACAGGCATCTCTTCCTGACCTTCAGGTTTTCTGAACATTACACCCCTTTTCCCAGCTGACAGAGGTCATGTCTGTGTTGCTATTAATATCTAGTGTTCTGGTATAGCAAATATTAGATCTGAGGGAAGTTTTATTTTAAATTTTAATAAAATCACTATGCTAATACATATTGTTTTTAAAGGCTCAGGTTCTTTGAAAGCTTCCAGAAATTCACTCTTAATTCTAAAATTGAGTGATTTATTTCTAGAAATTATAAGGTATCCGACAGTTAAAGACCATTAATCTAGGGGACATGAGTCATTTATTTTTTTCCAAGAACTTAACCTAATTATTAATGTTTACTTACTTTATTCAAATACCTATTTAGAACTTCATTTTCCATGTACTTTTACACTCAGAAAAATTTCCCTCTTTGGGGCTTTAGAGATCCTCCTACATTGTACTTGTTGGGACTCATTCTAGCTGTGGAATTGGCAAGTTTGGAAAGTGTGCATTAGCAAAGGTATAATGTTTAGAGGGTGAGCAGTAAATGTTAGGTGAATTTTTCACTGCTTTCTTTTGGGAAGGTGGAGCATAGTTTGAATCAACTTCTGTATGTGTTTGAGGTTGTTGGCTTTCCTAGGCCAATTCTTTTTGGGTCCTTACAATTTTATTAAGCTAGATTGTACCCTGCTGTAACCATTTGCTTCTTTCATTTTTTTCATTTATTCAGCATTAACCATGCACCCTACTGGGTCTAGATATTGGGCTGCAGGCTAGGAATACAAAAAGAGGAAACATAAGATTCTCCCCTTCAAGGAACGAGCTTTTGGTTGGATAGTGCAGAGGCCACAGGAAATCGTTGAGTCTTCTCTGTGTGTGTTTTAAGGTTTTATAACAGTAGGTATAATTATAAACTGTTTCTTAAACTGTGATGCTGTGGGAAAGCAACATTTGTTTGCATAGAAATATTTTTCCCAGCTTTATTGAGGTATAATCTACACATGATCATTTGATATACGTGTACATTATGAAATGACCACCACTATCAAGTTAATTAACACATCTTCCCCTCATGTAGTTACCTTTCATTGGTGGGTTGGGGCTAAGGATGAAATATTAAATGGATGTGACAAGAAAGTCACTTTTACTTTTCTCAGTTAGGCTGTATAGATGACCAGGGAGTACCTAGTTGGAAGTTATCTGTATTTCCCTCCATTCTGTGTATAAATCATAATTTCTCTGTTTTTTGGGTAACATCTTTCATATTAATGGTTAGAAGTCATGAAATCAGCCCCTTGTTGGAGTTCTTTATGTCTTCAGCTGTCTTGTGGCCACTCAGATATTTCAGGGTCAAATCTAAATATTTTATAATTCCTTCCCATTCCATTTCTCATCCTAAATTAAACCAGGTAAACATTCTAAGGAATGCCGCTTCATCTTATCAGATCCCATTGTGTCAATAATTGGAAACTCATTCCTAATACCAGATTTCTGAAGAATTTTTTATTTAGCAGAAAATCTAGCTTGCTTTTGTTGGATATGGAATTCATTTTTACTTTCTTCAGTTTCACATTCAGAAATCACTGGGATTTTTCAATGTGGTATATTGAGTCTTTTGAAACTGCATGTATTTAACAACCAAATATCCCCAGTAAATAATTGAATTAATGCCAAGAATAAAAAAGTACAGGCCTGTGACATGATTAAGCACTGATCTCAGCCACCCTCTTGGCTGTCCCAAGTGGATCACTGCTAACATTCAATGGACACTTTGGTGGTCACTGTTGGCCCATGTGTCTTCTTCTGAAGCCTCGGGGTCCCATGCAGTGTAGAGTCACCACGCATAACATACAGACAAAGAAATGGTTTTTCATTCCCGTACTTCACCAATAGACCTTTTCCTTCCTTCATACCCACAGTTTTTTCTACCCTCATAACAGAAAATGGCAGGTTTAGGCACACTTTATAGAGTGGAATGGTTTCAAAGAATATATTCTACAGTAAATAGTTTTAGAGAACTATGGGTAATAGCAATATCATTTTGCAGAAGACATCCATCCCACTGCTATTTAATTAAAATCTTTCTGCTGATGGAAAGTTCTCTCTCTGGTGTTTTCTTTAATGCATTCATGATGCATCTGTCTGGGCTCCCTTGCTAGTGATATCTTTCATTATAATCCTCTTACCTAAGTTTGTAATTAAAATTCTAAAGTAAAATTTCCAGTGGCAAATTGCCAGAGGGCCCAATGAACTTGTCTTATTTCTCTGAAAGAAATCGCTCTTTGAAAAATTTGGTTTTGTGTTTTGATCATTTTATTATTTTGAAGTTTTTTTTGTGTGTGTGTGTACACATGCGTACACACATTGATGGGTGATATTAAGGTGAAGAATGGCTTTCTGTTTGATATCACCAATTTCTGCCTGTTTCTGTGAAATTAGAGGCAGATAACATTAAGTGAGTGTATTGCATGTTTTTAAGGTAGGAAAATGGTAAATAAAATATTTTTCAAGACAAGTACCTTCAGGCTTTGTTGATCTATTTAAAACATCTAGAGAAAAGTAAGAAAAGAAAGAAAGAAAGAAAGAAAAATCCTTAGAGATACTTAGTAGAAATAATATCTGTTTTATATTGGTTAAGAATGTTCTTTCAAATTTACTTGTGGTTTATGCAATAAAAGCTAAAAACACCTTTTCCATTTCAATTAGATTTGGAGTGTTCTCTTCTGGGAAGAATGAGATGAGAGAGGATTAAAGTAAATTCTGTCAGATCTGAATCCAATGAGCAAATTATAATTGGTCAATGCCCAACCATAATAAATGAAAACTTATAAAAGATAATGGAAGAGAGTGCTAGAAATTTTTATAGGCTTATAAACATGCTATTATTTTTATGTCAACTGTGAACACATTTTTCAATAAGTTCCTTTGCAATAGTAGGTGCATAATTAATCAAGAGAACACAAAACTATATTTACAGTTTATCTGGATAATTCTCTTGACATTAAATATTTATAATCGTACATTGCAGAAAATATTAATGAGTAATTAACTATTTTTTAATTTCAAAGGTCAATAGCTTGAGAAGGAGGTGTTATCTTGTTCATGCATTCTAGGTATACTGAATTCTTATAAAGCTTTTTAGAATAACTATTGTGTGTAAGCCTATAAAAAAATCACTTTTTCTCTTCATTTATACATATATATCTATATATAAATACAGATATATTAAATATATTTTGTTATATATTTACATATATATAAAACATATTACAAACAAACATTTATTTGTAAAATTTGGTTAAAAGAGATTATCAAATCCTTTTCTGAAACTTTAAGAATGGACTATAAACTAATATAATGTACGTATTTTATTTCTTAAAATATCTACAGAAGTGATTATACTGACTTTATTACTCTTTCCAGAATGCAGTGCTTTTAAATTGAATGCATTTTCTTTTTATAATTAACCTAAGTTTCTCCAAACAGATTATAAAGATTTCATTTTTTCTCTGGTGACTACCTTATGTTGCTTCATATTATTTCCATTAAACTATTTAATTTTTGTTGTTACCTACTTTATAAAAGAAAAGAGTCCTTTGCTTGAGGATTTAAAAGTGTAGAAAACATGGAACATTTTCTATTCTTCTGTTCTTTTCGAGATGGTAGAGTGGTATATTCATAATTTACTTATAAAGTAAGAGGAATTTTTCAGCTATTTGCCGTCACCAAAATGATTTTCAGGGTTTCACAAATTAACTGCTAAATAACTTTACTGAACACAGAACGGGGAATTCAGAAACTCAAATCAAAAGAAACTTGTAACATTATAAAGTTTACCACTGGCCTGTGCAAAAACTAACTTAAATGTTGTTTGAGAGATAACCTATTGCTGTTCTTAATTTAAATAACTTCCATTTGCCTGTGGGTTAAAAAAGTTAAAATGACAAATTTGCATTTTAATCAGCAGTTTTCTTTTTGCTTAAAATACAAAGATTAGGATCCTGACATCTTTGATTGAAGCATATTAGCATTCTGTAATAATAGTAGTTGTTGAATAATAATGCAAGGAAGGTCCAAAGATAAAAAGTAGGAAATTATACATTTTAGAAGACAGTCCTTTTAGATAAATTTTGTTTTTTTTATTTTATAATTTTATTTTATTTTTCCATAAGAATCAAAAACTTTATGTTTGGAAGCCATTTTGTGCTTTACAAATAGTAAATGAAAGACCAAGACCAGATAGCTTTACTAGTGAATTCTACCAAAAATTCAAAGATTTGCTATCTATTCTTCTTAAACTCTTCCCAAAAATTGAAGAAGAGGCAATTCTTCCCAACACATTTTATGAGACCACCAAAACACTGATACCAAAACCTGTCAAGAAAAACACACACACACACAAACTATAGACCAGTATATCTGATGAATACAGACACAAAAATCCTAAACAAAATACTAGCAAATCAAATAGAACAATATATTAAAAAAATACTACATCACGATCAAGTGGGATTCATTCCAGAGGCACAAGGATGGTTCAACATAGACAAATCCATCAATGTAATATACCCCATTAACAAAACAAAGGATAAAAATTATATGATCTTATCAATAGATGCAGAAAAAGAATTTCATAAGATACGACATCCATTTATGATTAAAACATTCAATAAAATGGGTATAGAAGGAAAATACCTAAACATAATAAAGATCATGTATGACAAAACCTCAACTAGTATCATACTCAATGGTGAAAAACTGAAAGCTTTTCCTCTAAAATCGGGAACAAGACAAAGATGTCCACTCTTACCACTCTTATCCTATATGGTTCTGGAAGTTCTGGCCAGAGCAGTCAGGCAAGAGAAAGAAATAAAAGGCATCAAAATTGGGAATGAAAAAGTAAAAGCGTTAACTTTGTGCAGATGACCTGATTTATACAGGATGGGGCAAAAGTAAGTTTAAGGTTCTGCACACTCAAAACACAGAGCTTATTCTTTTATTATTATTTATTAATTATTATATTATCATCAATATGAACAACTGTAAACCTACTTTTTCCTCACCCTGTATATAGAAAATCCTGAGGACTCCACCAAAAAACTATTAGAAACGTTAAAAAAAAATGCTGTAAATTTGCAGGATACAAAATCAGTATACAAAAATCTACTACATTCCTATATACTAATAATGAAATTTCAGAAAAAGAAATGAAAAAAATGACACCTTTTGTTTCGCAACAAAAAGAATAAAATACTTAGGAAAAAACTTAAAGGATGTGAAGGACCTACATACTAAAATTACAAAGCATTGTAAGAAAAGGTTGAAAAAGACACAATGAAATGGAAGGATATTCCATGTTCATGGATTGGAAGAAACAACACTGTTAAAATGTCCATACTACCCAAAGCAATATACAGATTTAATGCAATCCCTATAAAAATGCCAATGTCATTTTTTAAAGAAATAGAACAAAAAAAATCATCAGCTTTGTACAGAACCACAAAGACTCAGAATAGCCAAAATAATCCTGAGAAAAAAGAATAAAGTTGGAGGTATTACACATCTGACTTCAAATTATATGACAGAGCTACAATAATGAAAACAGCATGGTTTTGGCAGAAAAACAGACATGCAGACCAATGGAACAAATACCGTTTTAAAAGATTCTATTTATTTATTCATTCATTCATTCATTCATTCATTCATTCTTTCCTTCCTTCATTCATTCATTTTTGGAGAGAGGTGAAGGGTGGGAGAAAGAGAGGGAAAGAAACATCAGTGTGAGAGAGAAATATCAATTGATTGCTTCTCGTACATGCCCCAACTGAGGACCAAACCTGAAACCCAGGCATGTGCCCTGACTGAGGATCAAACTGGCCACCTTTTGCTCTGTGGGACAATGCCCAAACAATCTCCAAATAATTGAAGATTATTCTGGATTTTCTATAAAGAATACATAAAAGACAACTGCCAGTAAAAGCAGAAAAATCAATTAGACCGATGCAGTCGCTCAGGGGAGAAATGATGATAGACTGCACTGGGAAGGTGATGACAAAAAATATGGGAAATGGCTTGGTACTCAGACTGTGAAGGTATTGCCAACTAGGTTCGCTGGTGGATGGTTTTCAGATGTGAGAAAAAGGATTTCGGTATAACTCCTGGGCTCCTGACCTGTTAAGTGCAGTGCCATTATAGAGACGGGGACGCTGAGGGAAGAAGGGGGCTGTAGGCCACACAGGGGATCCATGAGCTCTGTTATACATGCTACATGTGAGTTACTTATCAGACATCCATGTGGAGTTGTTCAGTGCTAAGCTGGGTGTACAAATTTAAGAACAAGCCAGGACTAGAGATGTGAGAAAGGATATGGAGGAATGGGGATCATGAGGCACGGTACTTAAAGCTGGGGAACTCTCCCAATACAAAAGCACTGGGGAAGCGGGCAAAGCAAGAGAAGAAAAGGAGGCGGAGGACAGAGTCGGAGATATCAATTTAGAGGTCAGAGTGAGAGGAAATACTAGAAAAGGAGGCTGAGAAGAAGTGGCTAGTGAGAAGTAAAAAAGTGAGGAAAGCTTGGTGATCTTGTCTCAAGTGAAAAAAGGGTGATTAAGAAAGAGGGAGTGGAAGATTTGAGCACCATCCAGGAATGCTAGGGGGTAATGAGGACATGATTCCATGAGGTAATAAGATTTCCCATGAGGTAATGATGAGGTAGTTCTAAAATTATAATATGTCCATAATGACTTCAGAACTACAGAGGTCTTGACAACTGCATAGCTATAGCTACATACATATATTCTTATTTTAGACTAGGTCTGGATAAGTGGATTTATTTTCACTAGGGAGCACCCTTTCTTCACTGCAGTGCCACTTATAAAAATGACAGCAGATACATGTTACTTTTCTTTGAATAATGCAAATATAGGGAACAAACCAACCTCACCTATTTAGTAATAGGGACATCCACACTCAGGTTTACAGAGAGTTTCAGGGTATTGCTTGAGTCATGCAGAAGCCGTGTAGAGAGGCACATTCATACAAAAAAGTTATGTCTAGGAACATGGATACTGAAGGAGTCATAGTTGCTTTCAGCTCATGTAACAGCGAGCACAAAAAAGTGGCTTCAAGCAACGCATTTATTTTTCTCGCAAAGTAGAAAGTTCAGAGGTTGACAATCTAGGTCAGTCCCTGAAGCTCCACAGTGACCTGGAGTCCCAGGCCCCTTCTCCATCCCTGCTCCATGATTCTTAGTGGGCGGCCTCCATCCTCATGGCCCCCAGGCCACTGTCGTACCTGCAGGCAGTGTATCTGCTTTCCAGGCAGGGATAAATGGGAAGGGAGGCAAAGGCAAAGAATGACACTTTCACACTTTCTCCTTTGGGTTTTATATTTGCTTTGGAGAAGGGAAGACATTCCCCTCTCCGCATCCTCTGAACACACTGCAGATCATTGGCTGGAACTGTCATGTGGCCATTCTAGCTGCAAAGAAATCTGGAAATGTTATACGTATGTGAAATATGTGTTTATATATTTAATCAGGGCAGGAAGACATTCTGAAAAAAATGTAGTTCTAGAAGAAAGAGAGAATACAGCAATGTCTGCCACAACTACCAAGATGTAGTCTTAAAGGTTTTGTCAAACTTGTTTCAAGCTCTCTTTCCATCTTTTATGTCCTATGGCAAAAGTTTGCTGAGAGATATGTCAAATATTTGTGCATATAGACTTTGTGCAAAATTTTCTGTGGCCTCACTGCATGAAGCAAACCTATTGCAATTATTAATACAGTAACCCCAAACCACAAGACTATGTTTTTATGGTACGCTTGCAGGTATCCCGTGCTTAAATTGATGTAATTTAGGATTCTGCAGAGTGAGGTGCATGGAGGAAGAGGTTGGTGGTTAAAAGGCTTGAGGACCTTACTAGATATCATGTTACTGTGAGGCCAGAGGTAAATCTCTCATAAAGTAGAGATGATAATACCTGTTTTCTCCTTCACAGGGTCAGTGTGAATTTTTAATGGGGCTCTTGGTACAGAATGCTTTTAGCGCTTCAGAAATAAGACACGAGTTTACAAGGTAGGGCAGTTGAAAAAAATCACTTCTTATTCCTCTGCTCCAGGGCAGGATTGCACTCAAACCATTCCTTCCCACTGCTGAGGAAAGGGTTTTTCTGAATTTTGAGAGAATAATGGCAATAGTAACAATGGTAACCCTTGAGCGAGTGCTCATTCTCAGGCTGACACTCGTCTACGTACTTTCCATCCATTATTTTATTCCATCCTTACCCACTAGGGGTTATGGGATCACTGTCCTCATGTTGTAGATGAGGACTCTGAGGCTCCGAGGCCCGGCGACCCACTAGGGTCACCACATGTGATGCAGCAAACACATTAGGGCTGTTGTGTCAGGCCTGATTTGTAATCCAGCTTTGATGTTTTCTTGCTGAGGTGACCTGGGAATAATTATTTAACATCCTTATGATTAGTCTCTTTTTACATTTGAAAAATAGGAATAATTGTTCATAGTATTATGTGAGGATTAAGTGAAATGATACATAAATTACCTTGCAGAAGCTTCAGAGAAACATGGGGTAATAAAGGATCTACATCTTCAGAGTTAGGAAAAATTTCTTGTGCCGATTTTGGGTTACAATGTTAGTCTCTGCTATTTCAAAAAAAAAAAAAACCCATTGAGATCACTTACAAACAACTCACTGTCTCTGTGGACTTGTCATTTAACTCTCCATGCCTTAGTTTCCTCACCTCAAAAATGGGGGAAAATAGGAATAACTACTTTATAGGACTTCGGTTAGAGTTAAATGAAGTACGTAGGTCAATATTTTGTATATTGACAGATTATGAAAGATGACGTGAAATGTACATTATAATCAGAAATTAGGCAGATAGCTGAGAAAAGGCAAGTGCTTCTGTGCTTTCTCCAGTGATTATTTAGCTAACGACCACTTGCATTGGCAACTAGTTGGACTCTTCATCCTAGCAGTTGAGTCGGTCCGGACAATGGGTGTCCTCACTCCAGCCCGTTACTCAGCCATCTTTATTCACGTTTGCCATGAGGTGGCACTATGGGGAAACAGATGGTCAAGTTTGCTTTTCTCCCACTTATTGCTGTTCCTTTAGACTGAAAGCAAATTGGAACAGTTTTTATTTTATTTTCTATTAATATTTTAAGTTTTGTGCTTTCTTAAATATTCAAAGACTACAGTGTAAGAATACATTTAAGAGAAAATGAAATGCATGTGAAGTTTAAGATACATTTTTCATAGTTTGAATGGCCTTTAAATGATTAGAAAACTGAGGCTAAGAGGAGAAGCTGTATTTTTTATTTCTGTTAGTATTCATCAGTTTAGAGCTAACCTTGCAAATACATTTTTGATGCTAAGATATATAGCAAAGAAGTTGATTTATAAACTTAGTGACCTTCGTGATATAAATTATTCATGCCATCATAGATAGCATGTATTTCTTGCACTTTTTAATATATATATATTTTATTGTAGTTACAGTACTTTTACATTTGTGTTATACAAAGGAGAAGGATCTAATTGCTTCTTGTTTCCTCTCATTTTGTTTTTTGTTAACTCTTGTGTGGCTTTTCAAGTATTGGATGGAAGAATGACTCTCAGTGTCTTCCAAGGAATAGTTTAGTGAGTTTTAGGCATTCGAAGGAAAGAGAGACAACATCGTTTACTGGATTAAGAAAAGCTCGTGTTCAGTTTCCATCCTGCACTTTCCATCAAGTCAGCAGAGACTCTCATTTTACTTATGTGTGTAAACAGTGCAGCGTGGGGAATGGAGGAAGCTTCACTGAACCTGGCTCCCCATTCTCTGTCCTCATGCTTCTTGGGAAAAGGGAGTTAATGAGGCACATAAGGTTACGGGTATTATAGGTACTGAAAACATATGGGTGTTTTTAGGCGTAGGATCATCGTGGCATCCTAAATAAAGATGTTTTCGTGTTGTTCATTCTCTAAGACCTGTATTTCAGGTTGGTTTTTAAAAAATTTTTGCTAAAATCAGTCTTGGGCTTCTACTGGCACTGTCCTTGTTAGTCAGTGATAGCAGAGAGCTGTGGTAACGGCAGGAGTCCAGCAGCCTTTCCAAGCGCCTGCCCAAGGACTTTCCATGGAGTCACGGCTCCTGGCTTAAGTGAACAGAAAAGGAACCATGAAGACATTGGGTCCCTTGGCAGAGCCAGTACATGGCTCTGGACCAGTGAGGAGGCCTATGAGGAGATTGGCATTCATAGCAGCCTATGTTCAGGTAATTTTAATGTGCTTTTTTGCAGTTGAAATTCAAAGATTGATGCAAAATTCAAGGCATTTATATATAAATTCTTGGCTAATCTTCCAGCTCACATGCAGTCTCATTGGAATTCCTAATTCTTTTATAGCTCTTTTTGGCTTCCCACCTAGAGCCATTTAGAATACAGCAAATATGCTTTTTGTCTTCCTTATTTTCAGTTTACATTTTAATGATTTGAATATGGTTATATATATATGCTTGATGTATGTCTCCCTCTAACAAGAATGGGCAGTCATCTCCTATACCCTGGGATTTTCTGTCATAGAAGAAGTGTCCTCACAGAGGGCTGACCCTGCTGCTAGCTTATTACTTTATTAATAATTATTATAGTTTAGGATCAACTATCCTGAAACATACATCATCACTTTTATCAAAACTTCTCTAATATCGAAGCGACTTATATCCATCATTATTCAGAAGGCCAGTTCATTTGCTTTCCCAGGGGTATATTTTTCAACTAATTTGTTCCGTAGGATCCACTAGATGTTATATTGGGGGTGATACTTTTATTTTTCAGCTGTCTCAGCAGTGTCTTCTAAAAATGCCCAGACTAAAGGCTTTTATCAAATTTATATTAAATTAAGTCACCTGTGTGTGTGTGTGTGTGCACACGTGCACGTGCCTGGAGCAAACTCTGTTGGTTTCTGGGGAAAATAATGGCCTGGCTTTAGTTCACCTTTCAGCAGAAGCGGAGTTACTATCCATCAAGACGGAAGGCTTAGGCAGACTTAAAATATCATGATGCAGTTTCTAAAGCATTTGTCGTGTTGCTTCTTTAAGCATGTGGATTTGACATCAGCAACATAAAATATCCATAGTCTAGTGTGTGCGAGTGTGTGCGTGCATGTGTACAAAGATGTCTCATATAAGGGGGCACAATTCACATAGTACATGGATACTAACTTACATGGGAGCTTGAGGTGGGAGCTGAGATTCCAGGGCTTCTAGATGGAAAGGGAAAGCCCCTTCCTCCATAAATCCATAATGACCCCCATGGCCTTGTGTACTCAGCAGACCGGGCACCAACAGGTAAACACACATGCTGTGTTTGCACTCCATTCCCAAACCACTCGGCGGTCTTCAAGGCACTTCTCTGGTTCCTCACAGCTCCATCTCTGGATGTGAGATTGTTTCTTCACCTAGAGAGTAAGAGGGAGAGTGCAGAGCATGCTTTCTGATGGTCTTGCACATGCCTGTAAGTCTTCATGTGTGCAAGGGGGCGAAGTGGCTCTGTGTGCGTGCAGGCGAGGTTGCTGTCCAGTGGGCTCTTGGGAAGATCTCATCGCCAGAGCAATTCAGATTGTGTAATAATATACTAACTTAAAAAATATTTTTACTTTTTCCTATTCACACAAAAATACCATATGAGCTAGCAATAGCCTTGGAATAAACTAAAATGAATATCCATGTTGCCCAGCCTTTAGTGAAACCATAGTTGTCGTAAGCCATACTCTTGCATGTTTGCTGCAAAGAAATGTGGCCAGTTCAGTTCTCTAGGCCAGAGGTTTTTGAATTGTGTCCAGTAATGTCTCAAAGGCAGGCCCTTGCAGACAAAGTGTCAAGCAAGAGAGCCCTATTTTATTTCTACTAGAGGACTCCACTTTTATGCTTCTCGATACTGGTATGCAATACAAAAGTTTGAAGGAAAGCTTTGGTTGCCTATCCAAGTATTCCCTTCATCTCTGCATGAAGGCAGGCCATCAGAGAGCTGTATACTTGAATTTCATTGCTTGACTCCTTGTAGAATCATTTTTACTGATTTGTACTTTGCCTCTGTTCCCATGGAGTGTTCTAGGAGTGCCCCAAGACTCCACTGTATACGGATTTTCCTTATCTGTTTTATTAGTGAACATCATCTGTATTTATGAGGACTCTTGGGGCACAGTCTATCAGCACTTTTGAGCAGGGTCATGGATTCTCCTAAAACAATAATAATAAAAAGAAATATATAATTTACTTCTACATACATTATGGCTATTATAGTAACTACTTTTTTTCTTTGCTCAGTAGGAAGCTTACAGTCAGATTTGCTCCCCACTTTTAGCATGTCTATGGCTAAATACTCAAGGGTAATAAATTCTACTCTTGATATTATTTTATGGTTTAATCATTTTATTCCTTTTTACCTACATCTCTTGATGTATTTTTTCTATGCATGTATCATGGCAAGTTATTTTATATCTCCTGACTCAGGTAGAATTTTCTTATTATTATTTGGAAAACTCTACTTGGATATGTGGTAAGCACATCAGACAATATTTTCTAAAGGGAATTATTTGTGTCTTCCTTTTCAAACTTGCCCCCCTTCCTGTTTCTCGTCATTGGTAAAGAGGTCCCATGGGTCCAGTCATCTAAGTTTGCAGACTTGCCGTTGTTTTTTATCTTCCTTCTCTCATATCCCATCCAAATCCGTTTAATCCGGCCTCAGCACTACCTTGCAAATTTCTCCTGATTCATCAAACTTGCCTTGACTAGTTCACTAGTTCCCTAACTGGCCTCAAGTTCACTGGTATCATCCTCCAATAATCCACTATGCACACTGATGTCAGTTATATAAAAGCCATTTTCTCTCCTATAATTCTTATGGCTATTTACAGAACGAAGCCATATCCCCAGCGTAACATCCAAGGCTCTTTATAGTTTGCTCCCTAGCCTGTGTTCTAAATCTCATCTCCATCCATTTCTTCCTCACCTTTTGTGTCTTTCACAGCAGCCATCAGACCACTTGCCAGTCCCCAAACACAAAATGCATTTCAGCACCTTGTTCTTTTGGCAAGAAAGGCCTTTCCTGGAGCCTTTAAACCCTTGTATTTCCCTAAGTCTCTTCTAAAATACTTTGTGTGAGATTTCCCTCTCTTTTTTCTGACTACAGAAGAATTCATTGTCTCCTTCTCAATACTTCCATCTCACTTACTTACTACTAGTTAGAGCAGTCCTCACCCTATTTTAGACTTTGTTGTCTATTTGTATCTTTCTCCCCAAATCATGAGCTCCTCAAGGAGTTTGACTGGATAGAAGGTGGAACATATCAGGTATCTGCCAGCCCTCCTTCTAAAAATCAAAGTAAACTGAATGAGGGATTGTGGAGTTTCTCGAATTGATAATGTCTTCAGTGGGTAAGGATTGAAAACATGGCTATTGTATTACGTGTACTCTCTTTATGATAATGGAACATTTGCAATACCCTTATAATAAAAGTTCTAGCAGCCAAAGTGAGTTTTTATAATTTCTTTACAGAGCAAACTTATCTGATTTTCTTTTTTCTTCTAGCAATAGGTGAGTCAAGAGGCTGAAAATCTGAAGAATGTTTCCAAAGAGCAATTTGGCTGTCACTTGCCGGGTATGGAGGAAGATGAGGAAGCTATTTGTATTCCTTTCTCTCTTGCTGTCCCATGCAGCTCACTTGGAAGGCAAAAAGGATAATCAATTCATCTGGAAACCAGGTAGGAATATCCTGGCTGTTGCTTTGTCCCATTGTCATTAATGAGAAGATTATTCTTTCCATGCTTGTTCATATTTGAGGAGTAGTAGGAAATCTCCAGAGAGGAAAAATAAATTCTTCTTCATTGTAATAAAACTTATATTTGATTTTTATTCCTGCATAATTGTCACCTCCATCCAGGATGCTTGTTATCCTTCTGAATTTTCATGTTGTTGTCAATTAAAGCCAGGATTTCTGTAGTTACAGCTGCTTCTCCTTTGTCAACTATATCACCACTGTGCAGCACACTTAGAGCAAAAACAACATCTGATTTTAGCTGATATCCTCTGCTGAGAATGCTATGGACCAGTTCCATATGTCCCTTTCTTTTAGGGTACAGCCTAGTACCCTAGCTATGTATTTAGCTATTTATTATTGAATATTTTCTAGTAAACCTGTATATCTAGGTTTGAGAGCATGAAAAATTAATCTAACAACTTGGCTCATTAGTTGGGCCTGTGAAGTCACCTTAATGTGTTTTGTGCATAACAAGTTGAATTGAGTTTTTATATAACTATGTCCTTCTCTAAATACTTCCTTAATTTGTCTGTAGAAAAGATCTGTTGAATTTAATTTCAAAGGCTAATAATTTATTAACTTAAACTATGAAGCCCAGATATCTTGGCTCTTCGTATCACTGATGTTTTTCTTTGCTCTAGATTTTAATTTTCTCAAAGTTCCACAATTAGATCATTTAAAAAATTTATGACTGTTTCAAGAGTCCATTCTTGCAAATACAGATAACTTATATACTTAATATCTTGGAATGGGAAAATGTGATGTTGTAGAAGATGTATGATCTTCAAAGAGTTTTCATTTTAGTCTCATCATCTGTAAATTAAATAGACTGCAAATGTATTGTGTCATTATGAAAATATGTATAAAAGAGATATTTATAATATTTAAATGACTTTGCAAAAATGAAAGTAAATTACGCTTTAAAGTATATTAAGTAAAAAATACAGCACCATTAGAGATACAGTCTGGAGGAAATTTAATTGTATTAAAGCCACTATAAGTTAATTTAATTGTGGGCTATATTATCACATTAGTAATTTGCATTTTTTTTCCATGATCGTTTTAAGGAAGCTTTGGAAATAGTTCTAAAAATCAATATTGCAATTCTATAAATCAGGCTATTTTATTTTTAATCACAAAAGACTAAATATTTTATTAAATTTAAATAAGCGCATTTATATGACTGTACTCTTGTCTAAAGTTCTCAAAAAAGTGCAATTAAAATGGAAAGTGGCAAATCTGAAACACAAAGGTGTGAACCCTGAGAAAAAAGAGACACCTACGAAGAAGGGCTTCTAGCTGCTAACTTAGCTCAAATTTTATAAGACAGCCTAGTAGCCATTTCTGCATAGGGTCCTCTCATGCGAACTGTACGTCATGGAAAAGTTGAGGCTGAACTGCTTGCGGTTGCACTGAACTATGTTCCAGCACCATGTTTCTGCCATCCGAACCAGACCTTATAGAGCTCCTGAAATCTTGTTTCAACCAATAGGACTGAGGTTTCCCCATCCACATGGAACTGTGCAGCTCTGGCCAATCAGAGTTGGCTGTTCTGACCCATCAGGACAGTGACCTTTGGACTAATCAAACTGCGAGAATTTGGAGTCCTTAATTTGTGTGAAGACGGACCAATCGTGGACCAGGGTTGAGGACTCCTGTCCATACAATCAGCTTTCCTCTGTCTTAGACAGTGCACTTTCCCTTTACACCAGAGAATAGACACTGCGTCCCCCTAGCTGAGCTGAAACACGGAAGATGTCTCACCAGAGCAGAGCAAAGCAGACCATCATGGAGTGGAACAGGCCAGCAGAGTACAAAGCAGACCGGCCCAGACCCCAGAAGCGAAGACCAGATCATCGAGAGGCAGGGCAGATCTGTCTAGCTGGAGAGGGCCCTGGCTTCAGGTCTGCCTGACCCCAGAGCTGTTCTACAACCATGCTCTTTTCACAGCCGTGCTGTACCATAGTTGAGCTGTTTTGCACTCAATAAGGTTTCCTACTTCACTGAACCCCAAATTGGGGATTCCCATTGGCATTGAATTGGTGCCAACTCCCATTGGTTGGCAAAGGAGATGCTGTCAGGAAATAGGCTTATTTTGAACAAAATTTTAAAAGTAAGTCTGCTTTTCTGAAAGTAGGTCAATGGAACAAGGTGTTACAAACGTATCTGAGTACTCTTCAGTGGATGAATACTTTGGTAACTATCAAATTTAAGCTTCAGAGTGAGAGTCCTTTCCATCAGACACATTGCATTGTTCAAAATGAACATCAAAGTCTTCACTCGCACTTTCTGTGTTATTCCTTACTTCTTTCCCTCCTTAATGTGCTTTAGAAAATTCAAAACAAAAGTTCAGACCTATTTGTGTATGTAAATCACACAAAGCACACACACAAATATTACTATTATCATTAATTAGGGTTCTGCCAAAAAATAAATGCTACATGCAAAGTAGGTAATTGAGAAGAGTTTAATAAACAGATCATTTATGATAGTGGGAAAGTGTGGGCAGGTTTTAAGAACAGCTATAAGGCATTGTGGAGTGCCCATGGACTAATATTAATCTTTAGGATTTCTGGGTCTACAGAGGCAAAATAAGAAAGTGGTTTCTAGAATTTTGGGAGAGAACTTGGAGAGGTTGCCAGGCAAATTCTGTGATCTTTAGAGGGCTATAACCAACTTGCAGTGAAAGTAGGAGGGAGGCCGAGGTCATGAACTCAACACCTCCTGCCAGGGTTCCCGTTGGCTTAATCCAAGCAGAAACCACAGGGCGAGGGAGCTCACTGATGCGTCCACATAGACAGCCTCCTGGACAGGGAGCGTGGTGGAGAACGGTGGGGAAGGTGGATATGGAAACACCAAATTCATACCTACATATATGTGCATACCTACCCAAACTTTGCTTCATATAATCAGAGTCATGCTCTGCATCCTTTTTTGCCGTTTGCTTTTTATCCTGTAATAATGCCTTGATGAATGTCACTTATTAGTTCACATGGATCAATTTCACCTATTAACGGTTGCATATTTTGCTTTGTATTTGTATTCAGCAGTTCATTTAACAGCACTTCGTTGCTTTATCTTTTTCCCTATTGCTTGCAATTTCAGTGGTTTTTACTGTTTTGCTTTTATAAATAATGCTGACATAAATGCAACATTATTTGAAAGATAAGCAGTAATTCAGTTTGCAGAGTCATATGTCCTAGAACAATTCTGGGTCATCGCCTTCGAAGACAACCGCAACATCTTAGAATCTGGTTATGGACGAGTTTATTATATTTCATTTGGATTTCTTTTTTAAATAGCTGTACTGTAGTCGAAATTTGCTGATTTTTTTGGAGTGAGTTATCAAATCCAGCAATTCAGGTCTAATGTAATATGGAATTGAACAGATTCCATGGAGACCCAGTTAACTATACCTTATTTTAGAAACCTAGGAAACATTCTCTGGCATAGGCTGTAGTGTCGACCACTTAAGCTCTTTGCTGGTGTCTGTTGGTTTTCTCCCTGAGTCCATAGATTACCTGTTAATCAACCTCATCCAAATCAGAAAGCATTTCTATGTGAGTCCTGGGTTTGGATTAACAATGGATTGATGAACACCAAGAGAATGATATATGTGTTGTTAAGGATTTCAGTTCTCAGGGAGAGACGGGGCCTTCAGCTTTAGACTCATTGATTCGGTGAGGTTGTTGAGTGCCTGTCATCATTGTGATAAGATCCTCTGATCCATATTTAGTGTCAGGCAATCTGTCATGCATGACAAGAAAGAAAGATCATGTCAGCAAGAATATCAGATAAGGAGTGATGTTTGTTGTTTTAAGTAAATATAACTATTCATGTCTGCATATTTTGTAGAGATGAACAGGCCCTGGTTTCTGAAGTCACAGTAACTTAACGGTCTCTTAAAAATTTCTCAGTATTGGTTCTGAGAGGTTTGTTCATTTTCCTAATACTTGCTGAGGCCTTACAATGTGCCAAGTACTGTTACAAGCATGTGAGATAAATTGAGGATAAAATAGACATCCCTGGTCCTCATAAACAGGCTAATAAACACAATCAAGAAGTTAAATAGAGGGCCTGTTAGAAGATATTCCATGCTTCGAAAGAAAGATAAGGCAAGGAAGAGGAATACGCAGTGATAACTGAGAGATAGAAATTAAAGTAGGTGGACTATAGGGTGCCTTATTGAAAAAGTAAATTTGAGTAGAGACTTGAAGGTTGCAGGGGAGCCAGTCATGGGGATATCAGGGTGAAGGGTACTCCAGATGGAGGGATATCAGGGTGAAGGGTACTCCAGATGGAGGGAACCTGAGGCAAGAGCACGTGTGGCGTGTTTGAGGCCCTGAGAGAGGACCAGCGTGTGGAACAGGGTGAACATGGGGATTGTGACTGTAGATTCTGCCTGAGAAGAACGGGCCCCAAATCAGGTATGTCCCCACAGGTCAAAATACAATTTTGGTTTTTACTCTGGGTGAAATAGAAAGGCATTGGAGAGTTTTGAGAGAGCGGTGACGTGATCTGACTTTCTAGTAAGATTCTAATAGAATCACTGTGGACAGTCCGTTGAGAATGGAGGAAGTGCAGACCAAATAGGAGGCTACCACAGATAAAGAATAGTCGTTATAGCTTGGACCAAGGTCATGGCAGTGAAAGTGGTGAAAAGGGGTTGGATTTTGGATATATATTTAAGGCCTTGGTTTTCAACCAGGGGGGATTTTTCCATGTGGGGCACACTTGGCAACATCTGGAAATATTTCTGATTGGCACAACTTGTGCATGCTACTGAAATCTGTGAGTAGAAACCCCAGATGCTGCTAAACATCCTGTGCACAGGACAGTGGCCCATGACAGAATTATCAGGTCCCAAACTGTCAATAGTGTCAGATTGAGAAACCCTGATTTAAGTTAAAACCATCAGGATTTACTGATGTTTGTGTGTGCGGGGGCATATCCAGGGGTGATACTGAGGCTTTGTCTTGAGCCACTGGAAGAGTCGATTTGTCATCATTTAATATGGACTGTGAAGAAGCTGATGTGGGGGTCATTAGGAACTTGGTATTGGATGTGTTAAAGTTTTGAGCTTGTTAGAAATTCACATGGAGGTGTTGGCCAGGTAGTTGGATATATGGGTCAGAATTCAGGAGAGAGGTCTCTGCTAGAGATGTAAATCTGGAAGTCACTAGCAAACAGGTAGAATTTAAATGTGTGGACTTAGAAATGAAGTGGTAGCCTTGAAATGAAAGATTCTGTATATAGAGAGGTTAAGTTCCCAATGTACTTCCTTTTGGGCAAGTGACATTTAAAAAATTATTCTGATAAAATACACATAACAAACTTTACCATTTTAACCATTTTAAAGTATTCAATCTAGTGACATTTAGTATTTTCACGGTGTGGGAGAAACATCAACATCACCTAGTTCCAGAACATTTTCATCACTCCAAATTACATTTGCAAGTGAGTTTATGAAAAAGACTGGAAAACAAATTTCACTATAAATAATAAGGTCTGAAAGAAAAAAAAAACACACTTGTCTTTTTGTGAGAGGTTCTTTTTTCTTAACATTTTTATTTATTGATTTAGAGAGAGAGAAAGGGAGAGAGAGAGAAACACCAGTTTGTTGTTTCTCTTGTTTATGCATTCATTGGTTGTCCTTGAATCTACCCTGACCCAGGATTGAACCCACAACCTTGGTACTTGGTGTATCTGGATGACGCTCTAACCCACCGAATCGAACCGAACCGAACTCTCTGGCTGGGGCTTGTGAGAGGGTCTTTTATCTTAAGTCATCCTAAGAGATCACTCTGGTATGCTAGAGAGATCTAGAGCCTTTTATAAAAGCAGACCTATGTTCGAATCCTGTCTCTAAAGAGAAGACATTTATTTAACCTCTCTGACCTCTATTTGCCCATCTGAAAGTGAGGACAATAAATACTTCACAGGACTGTTCTAAAAATTAAGCAAAATAACATTTGCAATACCAAGCATATAGTGACTACTCAATAAGTGTCAATAAATGTGAGCTATTATTTATCATTATTATATAGTAATTTGATGTTTAAAATATTCTTACTTTTATGTGGTACAACTTTTGAATGCCTTTCTTCCTTAGGCACACAAAAGAACAAAGATCAGTTTGACAGCTATATAAATTTTATTAATACA